>HG995371.1:32937218-33167218 GCA_905333075.3 Atethmia centrago
TATAAAACTATCCACGGATCGTACCACCAGGATAACAAGTAGATATCCTATGCGGTAATCTAGGTTATCAACTATCTGTGTGCCAAACATCCGAATCCTATTAGTGGCAAAATACTAATGACTAAAATTAATTTACGCAAAATACGCGCTTAGACGTGGAGTTGCGGACACCAGCCCGTATTACTATTACCTATTATGGATTCATGCAAGTCTAGTGCTTTTTGTTAGGTTACTGCTCAGAAATTGTGCACAAAGTGTCGTGAACAGAATAAGACCGGTAAATACATACAAATGTATTTACCGGTCCGTAAGAATTCTGTATGTTTAAAAGTCTTCATAAAAAAGAAATAAATAAATGTTTTATTAGGTTTAGTTTTTAATTACATAGTAGGTGTATTTAATAATTATTTTTGTCAATTTTTTTACATGCAATGAATAGGTACGTTGGTTTTCAGTATTGTTAGTTTATTCTTTATCTAATGACCATGGAAGTGTAATAACACTACTGAATAATGTATTTATTTATCATGTATATATATGTATTTATTTATTTAAGCCGTTTAGTGTCAGTTACGAACAGCACCAACGCCAATGTATAAATCGAAGATATCTGACAGAAAAAAAATCACCCCTGATGAAAAACAAATAGCAATAACACACATTTAGCCATCGAATTTTATGGTGAAATATTTACAGAATGATATCACTAAAATTCTGAGCTACATCTGTATCTGTTCGCACTGGTTTTTTTTTAGCAACCTCCTTTACAAAACAGCTAAGAGTTCAGATAATTATTAGCTATAGGTATAATAGAAGTGCTTCGAGAAAGAGGTCAATCGTCGAATCCGATTCGGCTGGGCAGCGTTCGGGAAGCTACGCAATATCTTCTCATCCCACGTACCGCAGTGTCTCAAGACGAAAGTCTCGTGTTGCCAGTGATGACCTATAGCACTGAAACGTGGTCACTTACAATGGGCCTTATTGAAAATCTAAAAGTCACTCAAAGAGCAATGGAGAGGGCTATGCTCGGAGTTTCCATACGTGATCGAATCAGAAATGAAGAGATTCGCAGGCGAACCAAGGTTTCCGACATAGCCCGAAGAATTGCCAAACTTAAGTGGCAGTGGGCAGGGCACATTGCTCGCAGAACAGATGGCCGATGGGGCCAAAAGGTTCTGGAGTGGCGACCGCGTACCGGAAGACATAGCGTTAGAAGGCCTCCTACAAGGTGGACCGATGACTTTGTGAAGGCCGCAGGAATCCGCTGGATTCGGGATGCACAAAACCGGTTGAAGTGGCGGAGCTTGGAGCCCTATGACCAGCAGTGGACATCTTTTGGCTGAAATTATGATAATAAAAGTCAATTAAGTATAAGCAGAACCTAAAACTAAAAAATGCATTTAATTTTTTTAATATTGTTTTTAATAATCATGAAATTGGGGAAAATTGCAAATTATATTATAATTATATTAACTCATATTTAATTTGACTGATACATAATTATCATCTGTTTGAAAGCAGTACTTACAGTTACTATAAGACTACAAAACTAAGAAAAACAAAAAACAGAACTGCAAGTCAACTAAAAATTCAAAGAAATATTCAAATTATGTTTAATACTATTCACTAAGACCTACTTAGATATCGACATATCAAAGTAAAATAATAATGAGATAAAAAAAATAAAGAATGGATATGGAAATGAAGAACCCAAGTAACACAAAATCCATATAATGGAAAAAGTGAAGACCAAAAATTTTCTTCTGGAGAATTTGAAGAGTTTTAGCAACGTCTTGCTTATGTATTTTACTAACTTTGTAGTTCCTATAGCTATATAATCTTCTTTTTAAATCTTTTGTGCAGCAGAAGGATTTTAGATAGTATCTACGCCTCTGTACAGCTTCTAATACAGCTGTAACCATAATACAAAAGTGTAAGCCGTAAGTAAGTATTCATTACGGCTTAGGCTATTATGAAGCATTTTAACATTCTTTAAAACTGCTCCATGTTTTAAAACGTCCATTCATATGGGTAGCAACTGTTAAACGGTGTAAGTTGGTGCTGTTTTAATGCCAACCTTTTAAAAGCATTTCATCGTAATATTGTATAGTCTTTATCTGTACAAACATATACTGAGAAGATTTTTAGCAAGCAATTAGTCATACGACTAACTGCTTGCTAAAAAACAGCATCAAATCCAGCGTCTTATGATTCGCGTACCAGACGTGCCGTTGCGTTATATAGGGAGGGTTCCGTAAGATTTTTGATAAATGGATTAAATTCAATTAAATTAGTATGTAACATATCAAAATGAATTATATTTTGTACCTCTTTTACACTCTCTGTACCTAGATTAATTTAGTCTTAGCCTTTTAAGCCCCGCGCGACGGCGATTCGGAGTCAAACAATAGAAAATCAATTGTGTCTCATTAGCTCTCGTTGACCAATCGAGTATGTACTTAACTAATTAATAAAACCGAATAGTTAACTTTAAATATATGTTCATTTATCATCAATATAATTATATACATAATGAAAATTACATATTAGATAATATATCTCAAACGATACGATTTGTAGAGAATCAAATTTATCTAACTAAACAGACAGGTGTGCTATTGGGGAGTTTGATGCGCTACTTCTTCTTCCCACCTAAAGCACTAGGAAGTGGTGAAGGGCGGGCGGTTTTGGGGGACTGTCTTATGTAATGCTGATTCTCAGCCTAGTTTGAATAAATGAGTTTTGATTTTAAAAACATAATAAAAACACTTGAGTTCTCACAGACGAGACTGCAGCCGTCACCACCTCTTGATTGCTGCCGTCAACGCGTCTGCTGATGCCGTCGTCAAAACCAAAATCAAAATATTTCATTTCACATAAACCTACATGGGCACTTATGAAACGTCAGAAACTAGGTGCACGGTTCCAATTGGTCGTTTCCTATGAAGAAGAGCCGGCAAGAAACTCCACGGTTACTCTTTTAAAAATAATTGGCTTTAAAATGTTTTCAAATTACAGTGGTAGTAGGTATGAGAGGTAGATACACTGTCCGAGAGGACAGTGTAGGCCTGTCAAGAAGTACCAGGTACCCTGGTAAATAAATAATCTACAAATCTAGTCTATTAAGCCTACAACCATTTACCGCGCGAGCTATCCTTGTGAGCGGACGTTTATTAATCTTGTCTAAGCTAATTGAGTGCGTATTGTTTTTATCTTTTTTGCGCGCGGGCCAACCGGTTTTTTCCGGTCGGTCCCTGCAGCTGTTGCTTTGTTCACATGTACGAATCAAATAAAAGTAATGTAAACATCAATTCACTGTCGAGCGGTGACGAGTTCGAGCACGGTACTAATATGGAAGTGGAGGACAATACACAACAGAATGACACTGAGTTGATAGGAGGGAAAAGGCCAAGGGATGAAAACTCTTCTGAAGAAGGATGAACCGTAATGAATAGAGGACGAAACAAACTGATACGAGTATGTTGTAGAGGAGACCAAGGTGAGATGGAAAAAGAAGAAAGGGTACAGGTATGCGTTACTTGTAAAGAACCTTTGCCGAAACAATTCGCTTTAGCGCGATTACTTAAGACGCATAACATTGCCAGTGGCAAGATTTATAGAATTAAATACGTGCATCAAAATAAAATGTTAATTACGTTTGATAACGATATCGGTGCAGATGCATTTATAAGTTGTTCGGTGTTTACTGACATGGGTTGGTCTTGTCAAAAAACATCCGAAGTAGGTGAGTCTTACGGCCTTATTAAATCTATGGAATTGGATATATCTGATGAAGATCTTAAAGCTAATTTGTTTAGCAGTGCGGAAATAACATCTATTAAGAGGTTAAATAAACGGTGCTCGGAAGACCCTGAAGGTAACGGTTGGACTCCAAGTGAAACGATGCGGCTAGGATTTAAAGGACCTTCTCTTCCGGCTTATGTCTATATTTACAGTATGAGGATTCCAGTGGAGCGGTTTATATTCCCGGTCACACAATGTGCTAACTGTTGGAAATTCGGCCATTTAAAGATAAGATGTCCATCAAAGAATCCCGTTTGTCCGAAATGCTCTCAAAAACACGAAAATTGTATAATTACATCATACACTTGTACGGATTGTTCAGGTCGTCATATGGCATTTGATAAAATATGCCCATATTTTAAGAAAGAAAAGAAGCTGAAGGATTTAATGTCAGAATTTAACTGCACCTACAAGAAAGCCCTTTCAATGTACGTTCCTCCCTCCCCTGATAATGTTCCACAAGTGGTTTCTGAACCAATGCCTGAAGTTGAACATACTTCTACAGTGACTGCCACAAATATCATTTCGGGATCAACGCAACGTCCGATTGACGAAATTGTAGGTATAAGCTCCCAAGTGGACTGCCCAGGTACATCCACAGAAAATCAACGAACGAAACCTATGCTTAAACGTAATTTAAAGAAGCAGCACCGTCGACCAGGGACCCCTACGCCTGCCGAGGACATAATATGGCATCAAGTTTCGGAATCTTCAGATTCTTCAGAAAAAATTAACGCACCTTATTTGGTGAAAAACTATAGTCTTCCCATAATCTAAACTTTTGGAAATATTATAAAAAGCAAAGAATCCCTTCAGTATAAAATCCAGCAATCAATTTCCATATTTTCAGAGTGGCTGACACATAAAATTGTAAGTAGCTTATCTATTGATTCGTTATTAGATTTATTTGGTGGTAATGGCTGATAATAATGATTGTATGAACTTAAACATTATACAATGGAATTGCCAAAGTATAAGGCCCAAATCGCGTTCACTTGAATTACACCTAAGTCAAAAAAAAATCCATATTGCCGTGTTGAGTGAAACTTGGTTGGAACCCGAGAGTTTTTTTAGAATTAGTGAATATAATACATTTAGATTGGACAGAGAAGACGGTGACGGTGGTGTTGCCATTATGACTCATCGCTCTGTTAAATCTGTCGTTTGCAGAACGCAAAGTCGCAACCCTGATATTGAATTATTACATATTAGAATTCTGAATTGTCAGCATATTGAGAATATAATTTCCATGTATTGCCCTCGACAGTACACACCATTCAAAGTGACTGGGACGCAATCTTTTCTATTGGGAACAGTAAAACTCTTATCTTGGGAGATTTTAACGCGCATCACTCGAATTGGTCTCTAAGAACTGATCGACGCGGTTCTGAAATATTTGACTCCATGTTGGATTATAATTTGATTCATTTGAATGATGGTAGCTTCACTAGAATCAGAATGGTTGATGGAGTTCTCCAGCAATCTAGCCCTGATATTTCATTTGTTTCTTTAGATCTATCTTTATTATTTATATGGAAACCAACAAACGAATCTCTCGGAAGTGATCATTTAATTATTAAACTAAAATGTGTACTTACTTAGTATTAACCGTGCATATCAAAACAGAAGAAACTTTAAAAATCTGATTGGACTTTATATGCTGCATTTATAGACGATTATTTACAAAACTGCATATCTCCTCAGGATCCTCAGGAGTTATATGACCTCCTATATAATATTATGCAAAAAGCCGCTGGCAAGTATATTCCTTACGTTAAAATCCCTCAAAACATTTGCAACAGATTTAAGCCAAAACCATATTGGTCTTCAGAGTTGTCCAGAGCTGTTGCGGAGCGGCGCTTGGCTCTTGCGAATCTGAGGGGTTGCCCCTCTCCAAAAAATTTAGATATTCAAGAAAAAATTAGCACTGCTCAAAGGCTTATTCGTAGAGCCAGGTGTAAATCTTTTCGAGAGTTTTGTTCATCTGTAGATGAAACCTCTTCAGCATCCGAAATGTGGCGCAAGATGAGGTGGTTAAAGGGTCGGCAAACTCCCAACGTGTGTAGATAAAGAAAAAGCCGAACGCCTGCTTAGTGACATTACTCCAGATTTTGTTTGTCCCTCGCAGCCTACCTTTAATTCTAATAATGCAATGTTGGAGGCCTATTTTAGGCAAACGTATAGAGTGGTTCTTCGAAAAAAATTTCTTTTTCCTGAGGACATGGTGGGTTTTCGTAAAGCACGACCTTGTCTGGATAACCTTACGCGGTTGGTTTCTGAAATTCAACTATGATTCTCTAAAAACTTGGTTACAGCGGCGTGTTTTATAGACATCCAAAGCGCTTATAATAATGTTGATATTCCTTGCCTGTTACATATTTTGGATCAGTTTGGGGTTGGATCAAAATTCTGTGGTTATTTGTGGTTCTTTTTATCAAATAGACATCTGCAAGTGGTGACGTACGATTGTGCTTGTGATAGCTCAAAGAGATCCATTGGCTCCTCTTTTATTTAATATTCTAACACTACATATATGTAAGCACGTTCGCCAAGTTAATATATCTCAATATGCTGATGACTTTGTGTTATATTCAACAAAAAATAATTTAGATTTAGCGTTTGAAGAATTTCGGTCTGCTTTACGATTTACCAAAGTGTTAATTGATAAGCTGGGTTTAACTATGTCTCCAAATAAAACTAAGATTTGTGTTTTTAAAAAAGGTTGCTTTAGGAGATCTCTCAATTTTGTTTTTGATGATGTTTCAATGGAAGCCGTTAATAATGTGAAATATTTGGGTCTGTGGCTGGAATGAGGTAGGGTAAACATATCAATGAAACCTCACAGAAGGTAATGAAGTTGATGAACTTACTTAAATTCTTATCCGGTCCGGGATGGGGACTCCATCAAAAACATTTACGACGTTTATATATTTCTATAATTCGAAGTAGAATCGATTAAGCCAGTTTCTTGTTTGACAGTAGTTGTAATTCTAAAATAATAAAACTAGATAGGGTCCAAAACCAGGCATTACGTGTTGTCGGCGGATTTATAAGAAGCACCCCGATACATATCATGGAAAACGAGTTATGACTTCCGCCACTGCATATTCGTCGGAGATACTTAGCTAGCAAATTTTTGTTAAAATCAAAATCTTTTCGTAACAATAAAACTATAGAATTACTAGAAAAGCTTTCACTAGTTACAGGTTCCAAATATTGGCAGAACAGAAAGCTGCCATTACTTATTGACATCTTTCTGCATTATAATTCTGTTCCAATACACTCGAGCGTTCAACTTGGAATGTTTACACTTGATAAATGGATTAGTAGTATAAATATGTCACACATAGTCTTCGATAAAATTCCTAGTATTTCTAAAGCTAAACGCCGCTACTGTACTATAGAAATAAAACACTTATGTACTTCATATATTCAAAAACAATATTCAGGTTATCATAAAATTTTTACTGACGGTTCTAAAGATAAACATTTGGGAGGCGCTGCCTTTTTGGATCCCATTCTTCTGAACTACATAAAGCTTAAGATTGATTCAGATATTTCTATTATGCACATTGAATTGATTGCAATCCTGGAAGCTTTGTCCTATATTCTATCAATTGGTGGCGATAAATTTGTGATTCTAACAGATTCCAAAAGTTCGCTGCAACATTTGGCTCGGCACACTTCTCACATGCGAGGTAATCCGACAGCCTACGTTATTTATGAATTGCTCTTAAAGCTTCAATATATTTCCAAAACGGTATGTCTTCAGTGGATTCCGTCGCATAGTCAGGTAGAAGATGATAAGGTTGATACGCTCGCCAAACAAGCGTGTGTTGATGGAGTTCCCATGAATATTACTCCACTGTATTCGGACTATTTTGGAAAGGTTACGGGAAAGTGTTCAAATCTTTGGCAGGAGTATTTTGAGGAAAGATCAAAAGAAAAAGGGATATGGTATCGAACTATCCAGCCAGCGGTTACTCGGGTTCCGTGGATGGATTGTGACCTCAATAAAAACCAAATTACCGTAAGATAGCCTTCGTTCCGGACATATTCCATCAAATAAGTTTTATTACTTAATGAGGAAGGCTTTGTCTCCAAATTGTGGTGACTGTGGAGTGGTTGATGATGTCTTTCATATTCTGATGGAGTGTGTCCGGAATGAAAATACTAGAATTAATGTTTTCGGACAATATAAAAGGTACGATATTGGCTTGTGTAATACCATCCTCGCTTTTCCAATGTCCGATAAAGCTAAACAATTGTACAAGTTAGTTATAAGGTAGATATTAATCAACATTTTTTTTTTCTGCACTGGGCGATGTGGTCGCTAAGCGACAAAGCCCATTAAATAAATTTAAAAAAAAACCTACAACGTTCTTACATTCACAAAATATAAAAGAATCTATATATGTAAAATTTTAATAAAATGATAAAAATAAAAAATTATTTAAGCCAAATATCGTGTTTGCCATTACAACTGTATCAAGTTTTAATGTCCTATCCACAAAAGCTAATAATAGTTTGAAATCAAAACTGTAGGTATATAATGTCAAATAATGAAAATATTATGTTAAGGAAGTATGTATAAAAAAAGAAAATAAACATCGTAATTTGGGAGCAGTTAATAGACATTTACATATGTTATGCCGTTTATGAACCAGGGACGCCACATGTGCAGAAGGAATTATTGCCAAATTTCCTTGTCTTCAAAGTAGTATTTAATATTATAATATGAGTTTTGATAAGGACAGGTTTGAAGTGGGTTCTGAACTTTCCATCGCTAAGTTCTGTAACCGACTTTGGCAACTTGTTATAAAAGAGGATACTTTTGATAACGAATGATTTGCTTGTTTTTGTTAATCTAAATTTGGGTAACACAATTTTATGTTTACTACGTGTGTTTATATTATGGAAATACCTTTTTATTATGAAAAGACCTAAGTTTTTGGGAACATGTAAAATAGTATAGTAATATATAATATCTGCCTCGTTGGTCTAGTGGTCGCAAGCGCTACTGCTGAGCATGAGGTCCTGGGTTCGATTGGGGTCGGGCAAAGTGTTATTGGGTTTTTCTATCTAAAATTTCTCAGTAGCAGCCCAGAGTCTGGATTTGTGCCCGGTTGATGGCAATAGGCTCGCCTCCTATTACATGGGACTTCAAAATGTGGCGAAATGTGGGCACACGGCTACACTTCAAGCTATACATTTCCAGCTATACATTTCCAGTTCCACTTCAAGCTATACATTTCCAGTATAAGCTGATCTCGCATTGTATAGGATTTCCGTACAATGCGAGGTCAGCGTACTATAGGTACACCTCTGCCCAACCCTTCGGGGAAACAAGGCGTGATGTCATGTATTATAAAATAGTTTCTAAGATATAAAGAGAAGGCAGAGTTAGTACATTTATTTCTTTGAATTTGTTTCTAAGGGACTCACGAGGACCCATTAAATAGATCGCGCAGACAGCCCTCTTTTGTAAAATGAAAACTGAACCTACATCAGCTGCCGATCCCCAAAGCAGAACGCCATAAGACAAAATACTGTGAAAATAAGCAAAGTATGCTAACCTAGCTGTGGCTATATCAGTCAACTGCCTAATTTTTCTTACTGAAAGAGCTATAACCCCTCTATAAAGACCCCTCTGCAATTTCGAATCTAGAGTAATTCCTAGAAATTACAATTTCCGTAATGGCATCTAGTTTCTAGCCATCAAGTTTTAAATTTAGTCCCACTTGGAGTACATTTGGTAATAAGAAGTTAAGACATTTTGTTTTGTTTGCATTAAGTAAAAGATTATTAGCTGCGAACAATTTCGAAAGAACAGTCAGATTATCGATGACATGTAAGACATTATTTTCTATCTATTTAAAAATAAGAGAAGTGTCATCAGCGAATAGAATTATATCCGGTAAGTTAGCCAACATGTGGGGAAGATCATTAATATAAACTAGAAATAGGAAAGGGCCAAGAATTGAACCTTGAGGCACGCCCATCTTTACTAGTATCCCCGAGGACGTCACCCCGTTAACGTTTACAATATACTGCCTGTTTGATAGATAGGACAGAACAAGATCAGCAGCTTGTCCATGAATTCCGTAGTGGTGTAATTTAAAGGTCAGTGTATCAACGAAGTCAAACGCTTTTGAGAGTTCACAGAAAATGTCAATGGCATCCTGGGGTTTTATCCAAGGATTCCAAAATGTGACTGATGAGTTTTACTTCTGCGTCAGTCGTCGACCTACCTTTCATGAAACTAAACTGGCGCCTATGTCAAAACCCCATTTGAATTGAAATGTGACAACATCTGGTCTAGCATGATTTTTCATATACTTTACTTAATGCTACCACCATTGAAATGAAATTAAATGGTTTTATTCCTGTAAGTAGGTTTGTACAAACACTTTTACACGTCAATCATATTTAAAAAATAAAAAGAAACTAGATGAGCTCGGCATTTCCTATCTGACTACTCTGAGAAGAAAGGCCGAAAGAAACTCAGAGTTCACAGTCTCTTTTGAAGTCAAGACATAATCTTGGTCACACCATGTGAAGACCATGTAGATTGGTGTCTGAAATTGTATTTTGGGGAATGAACCACACAGATTGAGTGGTAGGTCCACTCAATCTGTCACATCACCCACATAAAGTACTCAAACTGCCAGATTATCATTAGCATAGTCCTCACATACATGTCAATAAAAATAAAAATGTCAATATTAATTCTAAGGTTAATAAAATTTGTTTGTTGCTTTAAGTACATTGGAGTAGCTTAATTAATCCCAAGCCTTTTTGTCGTTCAAGTAATCTTTAACTTTGACAGAGTTTCTGTTTAAGGCGCTGACAACACCCAATTGACCAAAATAGGCTTGTCTTAAGAAGAAAAATGGCCAAATTTGTATAGTTTGTGGTAGCGGAAAAAATATATGTTGATTTTGAACATATTTCCCAGAACTTGGTTGTTACCAAAACATGTTTTGAAAAAAAATCTCGATACAAACTAACATTAAACTAACCTCTTACCTTGAGTTCTAATCCAAAATATCTGTATTAAATATCAACATACATTACTTATTTAATTAATAACAAGAACGTCTTATTTGAATGCAGAAATTGGTTGTTTTTTATTTTCGATTACTCTACTCAATTTTGTGTAAATAGATAATTGCTTCATATTTTGCAATAAATTACAACCGTTCTGTCATCGCTCTTCTCTTTCTTTTCTATGCAATCTGACAGTGACCGCGGTTAAGGTGTTGTCAGCGTCTTAATAAATTATTTAAATTTATTGAGGCTCAGTTCTTTAACATGGCTTGGGAGTTTGTAAAAACGTATACTTTGGCACTTAAATGAATTACTATTTTTTGGAGCCTAGTCTTGGGCACAATAAGTAAGTCTTTCTTTCTAGTATTTATGCTATGAATGTCGCTGTGTTTAGAATATAGATTAATATTCTTTTTACATAAATCAGGTTTTCATATACATATTGAGATGCGAATGTCATGTTTAAATACTTAAATGTATCCCTCAGTAAATGCCTACAACTTAGGTTATAAAATGCTCGGATGGCTCGTTTCTGCAGCACAAATATTGACTGAATGTCGGCTGCATTTCCCTACAGCAAAATGCCGTACGACATTACTCTATGGAAATTACTAAAATATACTAATCGAGCTGTTCCTACATCAGTCAAATGACGGATTTTATAGACCGCCTAGGCTGCAGAGCTTAGCCGCTTCGTAAATTTTGTTATATGTGGGCCCTACTGTAGCTTCGAGTCCAAAGTAATACTTAAGAACATAGTGGTGTCCACAAGATCCTACTCCGCCCCATTTACTAGTACATTGGTGTTTACCTGCTTAAGGTCAGAAATCGAATACATTTGGTCGTTTTCTCGTTTAAAAGGAAATTATTAACACTAAACCAATGTACTATTTTAGAGAGAGCATTATTAACATCGTCAGTAACTTTCGCTGTCGTTTAAGCTTAAATAAAAGTAATTTGTCATCTGCAAATAACACTATTTTATGACTGTTCTTTATACGGCAACGCAGGTCATTAATATATACAAGAAATAAAAAGGGCCAAGAATTCAGCCCTGCGGAACGTCCATAGTGACAATAGAACCCGGGGATCACTTGCCGTTAACGTGGTGGACATTAACGGCAAGGCGATCCCCGGGTTCTTCGTTCTTTGGATCCTATTATCTAAAAAAGAGATAAGAAGATCCAAGGCAGTGTTTTTAACACCATAGTGATGCAATTTCCTGACCAATGTATCATGAGAAACACAATCGAAAGCCTAGATAGGTCACAAAAATACCTAGGCCATCATGTGACTTCTCCCAGGCCTCAAAAATATGTGCAAAAAGTTCAACACCAGCGTCGGTAGTCGAGAGACCCTCTATGAAACCGAATGGTTAACTGTTTAATAATTTATGTTTATTAAAATGTCTTTGGAATTGATCTGGCATCAATTTTTCAAATATTTTACTAAAGGTTTACTAAAGCACATAAATTGTTCTAAAGTTTGTGGGGTCTGATGTGCTGCCCGATTTAAACAAATGTATTATTTTACTACTCTTCATTAAGTCAGGAATTACACCACAGTCAATACATTTTTACATTAAAAATAATTGCCAATTCAGGCGCTACAGTGTTGTTTATGCATTTTGCAACCTCTACAGATTTTTCCCATAGATCAGCTGTTTATTTAACATGGAGTGTATTGAAAGTTTTAATAATATCTCGAGCACTATCATAGTCGAAATTAAATTCATGGTTACTAATATCAACATTTTTTTCAATATGGACTCGGCAACAGTAGGTGATGAATTTAAAGATTTAGTGGTTGAGACTGGAATATCTGCAAAGAAATTTTCAAAAACTGTGGCAAGTTCTAAAACTTTTTTAATAACTGTATTGTTAATTTTAGGGCTGTATTCACAATTACGCTTTCTATCACTTCCAGTCTCATTGTTTATAATTTCCCAAGTCGTATTTAGACTATTTTTTTTATTTTTGAACTTAAATATCGACAAAGTTTGTTGATATTTAAGTTGAACACGACTTTAACCGGCGGTATTGACCGGCCGCTACAAGACAAGTAACATAATGTCCGAGTTTTTTTCGTAAAAGCAAGCTAATAAACACGTTTCTTTAATCATTTGTTTTTATATTTCCCCAATGTTTGCAATAACAAAATAGACGAATATGGGTAGGTAATAGATAAATACCATTCGTTAAAAGTAAAGGCGGTCTCACATTTAAAAAACATTTTCTTTCTTCATGTCTTTGTAGCAAGCTAGTAGCTTTTTGGTGGCGTTGTAGTTAAATAGTGAAAAAGCTATGTGGAAACAATCGTAGACAAAACGATATGACGGAGAATATTAGTCCTGTCGTCGAAACAAGCATATGTGAACCATTCTGTCGGCGAAAGATCCATAGGTGAAACGTTCTATCAACGAATCTCTCAAAAACCAAACGTCTTGTCGGTGATCATTCCAAATGAGAAACGAATGTCGGAGAACGCTTGCCGAATCATACAAAACAATGGCGTTTTCAAAACTAACAGCAGTGCTGCCACCTATCACGAGTTTTCCGTTTTTAACCACATTCTAGTGAAAAAAATAAGTCTTTTGGTTCAACATGTTTCAACATTTACTGGTCTATTAAGTCTGTATCTGTGGTGCATTACTCCATGAGTATGTGGTGTATTCAAAAAGGGTTGATATAAGAATATTGGATCGCATATTGACCACGTCGCTTGGTGGTGAATAAGTTGAAGCGGTTTTTTTCTCGACTTCGAAGGACCAATATGCGGGCATGTAATTTATTTGTTTTATTGCGGGTTGGAAGATTGGGCGACACACAGAATTGAGCAAAAGGGGAATATGAGATTATGAGTAAGAAAGAGCGATGGATGGACTTACTTGAGAACCTTCTGGACGAAGCACGTTGACTCAAGGGGCAGCCTTAGCAGACGTCCCACGTGTTTACTGGTTTCTTCCTTTCACTGATCACTTGAGTTTTTTAATGTTACACTTGTGTCGGCCAACACTTATACATAGCGAGAGTTTAGAGTTTTGATATAGTAGTGGATTATTTGCGGTGCGGCGCGGTATATGAGCGGTGGCAGTAGTACACACACACTCTGATTATTTTGCGGTGCGGGCGCGGAACTTGAGCGGTTGCAGTAGAACAACACACACTCTGATTATTTTGCGGTGCGGCGCGGAACGTGAGCGGCGCAGTAGAATAACACACACTGATGCGAGAATGTTCTTTCTGGATAAATATATGCGGTAATTGGTTTTCGCCGCGGAGGAAGTGCCTCTGATTCGGCGTGCGACGAGCGTGCCTCTCGTTCTGTTGTATGGGAATTGGGAGGGAAGGAAATATAGCTCAAAACTGCGGTCGGAAATATTATAATTTAACTTATTTCTAAAACTTGCGCGAGCATCGCTCTTAGTCCAAATCTCAAAATGTCTAAATCTCAAAATACCTAAATCGCAAAAAGACTACATCGCTTTTAGTCCACATCTCATAATGTCTGAATCTCAAAATACCATGTCGCAAAACTACTACATCGCAAAAAGTCCGAACAGTTGTGTAGGTACCTGTACAGGGTTGATATCAGAATGACTGGATACATTAAATATTGTTTGAAAAGGTAAGTGGTTTGGGTTAGTATCAGAATACGTATTATACTTAGTGGCGTGCAGTGGTTCTCCACGGAGGGTAGGCCACGCATAATGACATCAAAAAAACTAATTCGCGCAACATCACAGCGTCGCTCTAAATAGCATGACCCTCAAAGTTGTCATTATTGATTTATAATATTTGAAAAAACAAACATTGAAAATAATCATGTAAACTTCGGCGCAAACTTCACAACAGAACACCATTCTTAGGTAAATAAAAAAATAATAAACACAACAAATAATATTTACACTACTTTACGTTTCAAAACGAATTACTTATAACTTAATAAGATATAAAAAAGCAAAACATTCAAGATCGGATATAAATTGCTGTCACATGAAACAATATGGCTTCCCTAAGAAAAATATAATTTCTAATTTGTCGATAAAAAACACTACCAATTAAAATTGTATCATTGTCATACCGTGTTCTTTAACAAAAGGGACTACCAAAATTTTTCCGGATAATACAGTCCAGGCCGAAACTTATTTTCCTAACTCCCCAAAAATCAAAGCGAAATTTCCCAAATAGAAGGAGAGAAATAAAAAATTATGAAGATTTTAATTATTTTTATAGGGCTTTTGCTATTCCTTACAATTTATCATTTTTTTGGAAGGTATAAATTCGACAATACCACCCTGTTTTTTTAATTGTCTCTAGTAGTCATTAAGGAAACTATCGTGTCTGTGTGTAGTCTGTCAAATCCCCGCAATTCGGGGAATTGTCCAAAAATTGGGAACCCTGGTCTCCAATACTTTTCATTCATTAAATCTTGAGTTTACAGACAACCAATTACAGCACGCGGTGGCCAGCTCCAGCCCCAGGAGTTACGCCCATAATTTAAACAATTTCAATAGTGTGTGCCGTTCATACACACGAAAATATACACCAGTGTGCGTAAATTTATCAATGGGATTTAGGCTCGCCGAGTGCCTGCCTAATAAATGCGTACTGAGCTCCGTCGAACTGTGAGTTACGTCACACGGCGGGCGGGACAAGTTGCTATGAGTGTAATATCAGGAGTTTAACTTTTTTTATATTTTGTATTATTGTATTTCATAGTTAAAATATATGCATTTGACGTTGTTGGTAGGGTAGGCTAGGCCTAATTGCCTCTATGGACGATACTTTTGCCCAAAATAGGTGATTTTAACATTTTTGTCTAAGCAGATGTTGGCACTAGTATTGTGCTCTGCGATAAGAAATCGAATAATTTAGTCGTATCTTTAGAATTTGTTGAATAATTGCTTTCGACCCGTCCGTTCATAATTGTCTCAAGTTTGTTTCCCATAAAATATAAATGGAATGCATTTCTAAAAGGTTCAATATTATTTTACAATTCCAAAGAATTATGATGTTTTGTTATTAATTACGGTAACATGTCGAGCTGTCAGACCATAAAATTGAGATTTAATGTATTTGTAAGAGCCTAATATCGTGAGACAATGTTAAAATAAGAATTTAAAATAAAATGTTTTGTTATTAATTAGGAGACATGTCGGACAGTCACACTGACTACTCTGAGAAGAAAGGCCGAAACAAACTCAGAGGTCACAGTCTCTTTTAAAGTCCAGACATAATCTTGGTCAGATCATGTGAAGACCATGTCGATTGGTCTGAAATGGTCTTTTGATGAATTAATCACACAGATTGAGTGGACCTGTCCAGTCAGTGCACGCATTTGTCAGTAGTTGTGCAGCTTAACTCATAACTAAAGGAGCTCAACGATTCAACGAACAATACCAAAGAAGGGACATTTGGCTAGGCCGCAAAAAATACTCAAAACTGCCAGACCATGTTAAAAACTAACTGAGAATAAAACAAAATTAAACAATGACCCACATAGTCTTCACATTTACAATAATTAAAACAATATAATACTACACAGAGTAAATATTCATATCATAGGATAAATAAAATTCATCAATGTCAATGTGTATATCCGGACATAATCTTGGTCAGATCATTTGAGGAACATGTAGGTTGGTGTCCGAAATGGTCTTTTGAGGAAAGAACCACACAGATTTGAGTGGACCTGTCCAGTCAGTGCACGCATTTGTCAGTTATCATGCAGCTCAACTCAAAACTTAAGGAGCTCAATGATTTGACGAACCAAAGAAAAGACATTTGGGTAGGCCGCATAAAGTACTCAAACTGGCAGACCATCATTAAAACAAACCAAGAAAAAAAAAAAAAAACAATGACCCACATAGTCCTCACATTCCTAATAATTAAAATAATATAATATAATACTATACAAAGTAAATATTCAAGACATTGTTTATATAGAATAAGAAAATATAAATAGCTAGCAAAATAAAAGAGTAAAAAAACAACATTCACTGTAAGTTTATTGGAGCAGCTCAATCCCAAGCCTTTTTGTCCTCAATATAATCTTTAACAGTATATATGGCTTTCAGGCACAGTTTCTGTTTTATAAAACATTTGAATTTATTAAGGCTTAGTTCTGGAATGTGGCTAGGAAGTTTATTATAAAAACGTATACATTGGCATCTAAACGAGCTGCCTATTTTTTGAGCTTGGTTGTAGGAACAACAAATTTGTGTTTGTTCCTAGTATTTACATTATGGATATCACTTTATTTTTTAAATAATTTAATATTTGTATGTGCGTACAAAAGATTTCCATAAATATACTGAGAAGCTACAGTCATTATATTAATCTCTTTAAATTTGTCTCTGAGGGAGTATCTGGGACTTAATTTATAAATTGAACGGATTGCCCTTTTTTGTAAAACAAAAATTGTCTGAATATCGGCGGCATTTCCCCATAACAGAATACCGTACGACATTACGCTATGAAAATAACTAAAATATACTAAATGGGCTGTGTCTAAATCCGTTAAATCACGAATTTTTCTTACGGCGTATGCTGCAGAGCTAAGCTTTTTTGACAATTTATCTATATGGGGGCCCCATTGAAGCTTGGCATCCAAAGTTATGCCTAAGAACACAGTGGTATCTTCGGGGTTCAACTCTTCACCCTTTATGAGAACACTAGTTTTTTGTTTTTGTCTAATATGAGGTATTGTAAAGTTAATACATTTGGTTTTTTTTCTCGTTAAGAAGTAGGTTATTAACATTAAACCAGTTTTTCGAGGGCACTATTTACATTGTCAGTAACCAACTGCTGACGTTTGAGTTTAAATAAAAGTGAAGTGTCGTCTGCAAACAGCACTATATCATTGTCTTGGCTTAGACTTTGTTTTGTGTTAAGTCTGTTTCGACAGGAGCTGAAAGAGAACTGGAAGACGTTTCACTCTACAATTTGGTTTTCTTCAATATGCGACCTTTACGAATTATTATACAATGCAATGGTAGTAGACGCGAATTGACCTTTTTTTTTTTTTTTTGTGTATGGCATCTCGTAGTTGACCTTGAGAGGTCGTGACTACTTAACCGGACTTTCCTGTGGCTGCCTTAAGCGAACTCAAAGCCTCCAGCCAGGGGCGAATTTCTTATAGTACTAAGCGACTGCACGCTAAGGGCACCCCCTGTGGGGTACGGACCTCGGCTTAGGGCGTCGCTGGGGGGAGGACAAGCTGGATCTGGTTAATATTATTATTATTAATCGGGGAATTTAAAGCTACAGGCTCAGCTGCGACGCGGGCTGGCACTTCGTCGAGCAAGGGTCGGGGGGGACAATTACGTCGGGGTTTACGCGAGGGACCTCGGCGGCGAGGTCGGAACGTAGGTCGGTGTGATTTGTGCACTGTACTCGTTGCCCTATTGCTTTCCTGGAGGAGGGTAATGGGGTCATCGGGGTCGGAGAGGGTATGCCTTGGACGGCGAATAGAACTAATGGTGGAGGGCCTATAACTGGCGGCCTGCACAACTAGAGGGTTGCGGTGGGTGGTGGCGGAGTCGAAGAAGCGCTTCGTGATGCGCTTCATGAACTGCTTGATGGTGGGGATTCTAAGATCGAGATGGAGGATCTCGTTTCGAACGAACCAGGGGGCTCCCGTTGCCTTTCGGAGGAAACGGTTTTGGAGGGACTGCATCCTGTGGATGTGGTGGGGTTTAGCATGTGCGAAGACTGCACAGGCATAAGTCATGATGGGACGGATGCACGCTGTGTAAATACGCAATTTGCCCTTAAGGGACAATTTGCTGCGCGCATTTAGGACGGAGTGAAGTCTACCGAGAGCGAAAGCGGCACGCGAACGTACCTGCTTGATGTGCTCTGAGAACGAGAGATGGTGGTCAAGGGTCACGCCTAGGTATTTGGCTCGCTTCTCCCAAGGGATAGGCTTGCCGAACATGGTGAGCGGTCGGGGGGCGATGAGGTTTCTACGCTGTTTGGTGAAGAGAACAGCCTGACTTTTGTCGGGATTGACCTCGATTCTCCACTTTCCAAACCAAGCGCCAAGCTTGTTGACCTCGGTCTGGAGAGTGCGAGATATGTGGTCGTGGACTAACCCGGTGTAGTAGATGGCCGTGTCGTCTGCGAACAGAGCCAACTGCGCCTTTCTACTTTTCGGGATGTCGCTGGTGAAGAGCGTAAAAATGAGAGGGGATAGTACAGAGCCCTGAGGGACGCCTGCACGGATAGGGTGAGGGGAGGATAGCGCTCCTTCGATGCGATAGCGGAAGGTGCGGTTTGACAAGAAGTCTCGTAAGATGAGCACGAGACGATCGGGCACACCGAGTTTGTAGAGCTTATATAATAAGCCGTTGTGCCAGACCTTGTCGAACGCTTTCGCTATGTCGAAGAATACAGCACCGGTCGTAAGACCACGTTGAAAGCCGTGGCTTATGTGTTCAACGATGCGGTGGACCTGTTGGACGCAAGAATGTTGGGCTCTAAAGCCGAACTGCTGGTCGGGGATGAGGCCCTTTGTTTCCGCAAAATCTCTGAGGCGCTTTAAGATAAGCCTCTCATAGATTTTGCCGAAGACATTGAGCAGACTGATGGGCCGGTAGCTGGTGGGCTCCATTTTCGGCTTACCGGGCTTCGGTATGCCGATGACGGTGGCCTTCTTCCACTCTTGTGGGAAGATGTTATTGCTCAGGGCTCCATTGAAGATGGTGGCCATGAGCATTATGAGGTGATCGGGGAACAGTTGGAGCACCCTATTGGTGATTCCGTCTGAACCGGGGGCTTTGCGAGGTTTTAGACCCTTGATGATATCATGCACTTCGTCTGGAGTGACGGGAGGCAGAGGATAGTCAGGGTCTTCAACGGGCGGGAGGGAGGCTCTACGTTCGACTTCCGCGTCTACCTGGGACAGGTGAGCTTGGTCTACTGGTTGAGAGCTAGGTGAGCATTGAGCCTCAAGACTATCGGCTAGGCATTCTGCCTTGTCGACGTCATCGAAAGCGATGGTCTTGTCGGGGCGCACCAGGGGGGGCATTGAGACGACTTCGTCGGATTTGAGTTTCCTCTGAAGGTCCCAGTACGCTCGGTGAGTGGGCTCTAACTCGCTCAGCATCTTGTCCCATCCAGCGTCACGCAGCTCCGATAGGCGTGTCTTTACAGATCTCTGTAAATAGCGCATATGGGCTTTGTTCGCGTGGTTGGGAAAGTTACTGTACGCACGGACAGCCGCGTTCTTCTCATTCAACAGTTCGCGTACATCGTCCGGGAGCTTCCAGCGATGGTCGTCCATCGCCGGAACTTCCCTTGAACAGTCGTTCAGGACTGATTGTACGTGCACTGTGAATGAGTCGATCGCGGCTGTCGTGTCAGCGATAGAGTCGAAATGGTCGGGAATGGAGTCTAGTCGGGGACCTAACGTGGTGGATTTCAGGCAGTCGCTTACTTTCCTCCAGTCTGTAACTAACTTGGTGAGAGGGGGTCTATCAGGGTCATGGAGACCTAGGCGTGGTGCCAGCTTTACAACAACTGGACGGTGGTCAGAGGAGAGTTCGTCAAGCGCCTCTATAGAATCCAACCGTAGGTTGATACTCTTCAGAAGCGCTATGTCAAGTACGTCGGGGGTATGGCTAGGGTCATGGGGAAAGTGAGTGGGAGTCATCGGGGCGATGATGTCGAAGTTGAGGATGGGACATAGGTCAAACAGGTGTTTGCCTCTGGTGGAGGTCTTGGTGCTGTTCCAAGCATGATGTTTGGCGTTGAGATCGCCCGCTATGATAACGGAGTCACTCAGGCCAAGTAGAATGGAAAGGTCGTCAGAGAGGGGGGGAAGGGCTAACTCCGATGAGCAAACGGGGGGAACATAGGCCGATACTATGGTGATCGTTGATGGCCAGTCATGCCTAGCTTACATATGGACACTTCTAAACGCGAGAGAGGGGGCGGGTCCATTGGGATGCAGTGGAGGGACGATCTAAAATAAATTAGGGTGCCGCCCTTGTGACATCTAGTCCTGTCATTGCGAACTATACGATAGTTGGCAATTGACGGGTTTCGACGGCTGGGCTTTAGGAATGTTTCCTGTAGGTCGCGGAGGAATGCAGCGATCTCATCGCGTTGATTAATCATGCCATTGGCATTAAAGAAACCTAACTTTAGGGATCGGGGTTTGGTACGTGCTTTGGGTTGTATATCCATTATTTGGGTTTCGCGAAGTTTTCAAGGGCTTGCGTAATCTCGGGATACGCGTGGAATATACGCTGGATCTGGGCGAGATCGCAGGAATTACGGGCGGCAACGAGGTCGTTGGCCATTTGACGCGCGCGGGGCGTGAAGAATAACGCGAAGGTCCCAGAGATCACGCTGAACGGATCTACTGGGATGGACGGGCCGACCACCGGAGTGGTTGAAGCGGCGACGGGCCGTGGCGCAGCGGTTGCGGCAGCGGCCATGGGAGCGGGCGCGGGTTTCGCGGGTTGAACAGGCGCGGAGACGCGGATGCGGGGGTCCATCAGCGGTCTGATGGGAGGCGGAGTGGGTCTCGGCTGAACCATAGCAGGGAACGCCTGCTGATGATTCATGTAATTCCATGGGCTAGGCCTTTGCGGGCTTAGCCTCAGGGGGAGTTGGGGGAGTTGGGGGAAGGTCTGTGATGGGGGGGGGGGAAGAACCCATATGATGGGCACTCTCTCTGCTGGCGGGCGTCTGCGCGCTTCGCCAGTTTTGAGGAAGACGTCTTGGGGGCCATACGACAGCCCCGGTAGTTTGCTGGGTGCCCAGCCTCACCGCACAGTACGCAGCTGGGCGGCTCGGTGCACAAAGATCGGTCTTTAGGGCGGGGGCAGTCCGACGTGCCATGCTCACCCAGGCACTTGACGCACCTGGGAGTCGCATGGCAGTTCTTCTGCGCATGCCCGTACAGCTGGCAACGATGGCATTGCCCGACGACGCCGCTCTTCCTGGGCTTCTCGATCACGAGGCCCGTGAGATGGCAGATAGCTGTGACTTTAAATATAGGGTGATGCCCTTCAGACGGGGGGCATACGACAAGGACCATGTCGTATGCTGAGCCCCCCCTGGCGCGGTGCATGCGGTGCACCTCGTCCACGGGGACGCCTTGGGACTCAAGGTCGGCCTTGATGTCGGCCGTGGGGATTTCCTTTGGGATCCTACGGATCACCACGCGGATCTGGCGTTCCTCGGGGAGCGAGTAGGTGTGGTATGACACACCTCTCGCCCGGAGAACTCTGGTTAAGTCCCGATAGTCGCGGGACGTTGGGACAGAAATTTTGATACCCTGCTGGGTCGTGGTGGCTTTTGAAAAGCCGATTTTCTGGTCGACGCACCATTTGGATACGTCCAACCATCTTGCTTTGTCCTGCAAGATTACAGGAGGGGGAGGGGGGATCTTTTTAGGGGCCGGAGTGGCCGGAGTGTCCTTAGCGGACGAAGCGGTCGGGGTGGGGATAGTAGCGGAGGGCGCCACAGATACAGGGGGAGTGGGGGCAGAGAGAACCTCCGTGGCGGCTATTTTAGTCGCCTGTGAGGACGTCGCCTTCCTCTGTTTCCTCTTTTTCTCCTTTCCGGTGACGGCCACGAAGCCGTCGTCCTCGGAAGAGGGAGCAGAGTGGGCAGAAGAAGAGTCGACTGACTCTACGTCAGAGTAGGAATAAGGGGTCGGGCACCTCTTGTCTTGCGACAAGGGCTCCTCAGTGTCCATAGACACTGAGGGGCTACGAGGGATCACGGTCGCGGATGCGGGGGTCAGAGCATCGCTGAAGTCAGCGATGGAGTCGGTTGATAGCGGCTGGCTCAGAGCCGCAAACCTAGCGCCATATCTGGCGAGGAAGTCTGGGTCCTTGAAGAGGACCTCTTTGAAGAACGCCAGAATTAAGGCGTCCTCCATGGCGGGGGAGAGGGGGATTACGGGGGCGAAATTTTGGAATCTAAATTCCTCCTAACATAGACCTAACGGCCCTAAACCTAACTCCCCGGGTGGATAGGCCCGGGGATGAGTCGCCCTCCCTGTCGGGTGCAGACAGGGAGGTGTGTACCTAATTGTGAGCCCTAAGCTTGTAACCCTTTGCCAGTCTTAATGTGCAAAGGGGCCCTGAACCAGTCTAGCGCGAAGGGTGTAGACACACCCTAAAGACACTAGGTGAGTAGCTGAAAAGGAATTCAGTGCACCAGAGCCGACTAGGAGATCCCCCAAGGCCGGTTATCTCTGGGACCCTTCCAATTAACTGCCTAGCCCTGAAGGGGTTCGGCGGGTGTATTGGGACAACAACACCCCACTCGGTTTCGTTGGCGCCGTCAGGTATCCACCGAGGACCACGAAACAGTGGATTTAGCCCAGAGGGGGCCTATGAAGCTACTCTGACAATTACTCTGTTAAAGAAACACCTGCCTTGAAAAAGGCACTTTTTGAGATCAATACGGCCGATTAATAAAATTAATCGACCGTGGATCGGAAGTAGTCGGCGACTACTGAGAGTTACGGCAGCGTAACGAGATCCGGAATTCGATGGGCGCAGTGAGCGAGTGCAGCGAGCGGGAGCGGCAGCACGTCCGTTCACGGCGGGTGTCGAGCGCGGAATCACCGCGCGAATTGACCGCGGCGCAAGCGCTTTTATAGCCACAGTCGTCCGGAGTAGGGAGATGGAGAGGCGTCCCGCACCCCGCCGTCCTGCGCGTTAACATGCTCGAACAAGGGGCACAGGCGATTGACAGCGCGACGTACAGTGCCACTAGCCATCCTCACATCAGCTACTCTGGATACTCCATCGTTACCCTTATGTAGGGTTTGTATACGTCCGATTTTCTATTTTAAGGGCGGCAGGTTACTTTCCTTGATAATGACCATATCTCCAATACTGAGTGACACATCAGGTTTGCGCCATTTGGTACGATGCTAAAGCTCAGTTATGTACTCGTGCTGCCACCTCATCCAGAAATGCTGCCTCATCTATTCCAACTGTTGGTATCTGTGGAGTCGATTGCAGTTAATGTCTGTCAATGCTGGAGAGGGGAGAGCTATCAGCGGTTTGCCGACGAGAAAGTGCCCGGGAGTCAGGGGATGGAAATCGTTGGGATCGGGAGACATGGGAAATAAAGGTCGGGAATTTAAAATTGCTTCTACTTGGCAAAATAGAATAGAAAGTTCCTCATACGTTAAGTGCCGGTTCCCTAATATTCTTTTTAAATGGAACTTGGCTGATTTTACCCCGGCTTCCCATAACCATCCAAAATTTGGGGCATAAGGAGGAATAAAGGCAAACTTCATGCCTTCGTTAGAACAAAATTCAGTTAATTTATCTTTATTAGCTAATACAAATTTATTTAGCTCGTTACTGGCCCCTAAAAAAATCGTCGCATTATCACATCAACTCTAACTGAACAGACAGCTGTGCTGCTGGGGAGTTTGTTGACCACTTCTTCTTCCCAGCTAAAGCACTAGGAAGTGGTGAAGGGTGGGCATTTTGGGGGACTGTCTTATGTAATTTTGACGTTCGAAAAGTGCTGATTCTCAGCCTAGTTTGAATAAATGACTTTGATTTTTGATTTTTGATTTTTCAACATATTAAACAAGGTTTAGAGCGTCGAGAAATAAATCTCTTAAGGGACAATAGAAAGGCTTCGGTACTTAGGTCGCTCACAACTTCTAAGTGCAGGGCCTTAGTAGTAAAACAGACAAATATACACATATAGCATTTACTTACTCTACAACCGCGACCTTTCCTATCAGTTATAAAATAGGGACCAGCCAAACCAACTCCGGTAGTTTCGAAAGGCGTCCCTGGATTCAATCGCCGTTTGGGTAAGTTACCCATAATTGGCACTACAGACTTAAATCTCAATCGCTTACATACTAGACAATTGTTTACTACACTCTTAGCCACCTTTCTTGCGTTAACAACCCAATATCTTTCCCTGACAGCTGATAACAATAACTGAGGCCCCACTTGAGGAACTTCAAGTGCTCACTTTCAAAAATAAGTCTTGTTAATCGATGTTTATAATCTAAAATTAAAGGATGTTTTCTTTCATACAAGAGACGTGAATTACTAAGGCGACCTCCTACCCGTATTACATTAAATTGCGAGTCTAAGAAGGGGCTAAGAAATAAAATTCTACATTTATTAGGTAACGGCTTATTATTCAATAATCTATTGTATTCATTACTAAATGCATCTAATTGAGCGAACTTAACTAAATACATTAGACTATCATCTAATTCATCAGCTGTTAAATAACTACAGGTACTCGTAAGTCTATTTTGCATTAGCTTTATTCTACAATTCTTAACGAATCTAAGCACATAGGCCATTGCACGTTGCACCTTATGTAGTTTAGAATAACGTTCAAATTCAATTAACATGTTGTTAATGTTGACATATTTTACTAATGACCCTACATGCTTGATTTCTCTATTCAACTTATGATTACCCACTTAGGCCAATGAGATTCTGCTAAAGATAAAAAATGAGGACCACTCCACCATAATGTTTGTACATTGTTATTCATTTGATCTACTCCCCTTGAAATAATCAGCGGGATTGTGTTCGGTTGGTACGTATCGCCATTCACAGTTCATAGTTAAACAATTAATTTTATTTACTCGATTTGCCACAAATACCTTAAATTGCTTTGGAGTCGCGTGCGATGTACGCAACCAACCAAGCACTATCATGGAGTCTGTCCAGTAAACACAACGTGCAATAGTACATCGCAAGGAGTGAGTCACCTTGTTCCCCAACTCAGCGGACAACAGCGCGCCGCATAATTCGAGTTTAGGAATTGTTAAACTTTTTAGTGGGGCGATCCTTGATTTAGAACAAAGTAACTGTACATGAATGTCTCCATCTTGGTTCATAGAACGCACTTAAACACACGACCCGTATGCACACGCTGATGCATCCGAGAAAATATGAAGTTCGATATTCAATGCATCTTTACACATCACATGTCTAGGTACTTCTATACAGCTTAAAGAGTTCATGTTTTTTATAAAATTATACCACATTTTTTTTATTTCATCATCTACTGGATCATCCCACTCTAATTTGCATATCCATAATTTCTGTAAGATTAATTTAGCCTTGACAACAAATATACTTAAATGACCTAATGGATCAAATTTTTTTGCAATTGTAGATAATACATGTCGCTTAGTGATTTTTTCATGCTTATCTACTTGTACAGAAAATTTGAACAAATCTGACTGAGGTGACCATGTTAAACCTAAGGCACTAGTCACTGTTTTAAATTCGGTAAGTTCTTCTACTTCATTTAATTTATTTTCTACAAATAATTGATTGGCGTTCGATCGAAACTTCCATAAGTTGAAACAGGCTGAACTTAACCCTTTGGTAATTAATCTGCATATACCATTTAACCCTTCCTCCGTCTGATGTCCAGTTAGTAAATCGTCCATGAAGAAATCATGCTTATTGATATCGGGATCCTCACACTCATTAGATAATTGTAAGAGACAACGAGTACTTAAGTACGGCGCAGAAGCGGTTCCGTATGTAATAGTATTTAATTTTAAATATTTTACTGGTTCATATTCGTTCTCTCTCCATAATATCATTTGTAAATGACTCTCAGAAATTAACATTTGTCTATACATTTTTTCAATGTCTGCGGTCATAACATAATTATGTTGCCTGAACCTGAGCAATATCCTAAATAAATCATCTTGAATCACTGGTCCCACCATTTGTATGTCATTTAACATATTAGCTGACCGGTGTACCGAATACAATACACGCCGCGTGGACCCATCACGTCCGTGAACCGTAAACGGTACACTCGCCCCTGTCTCTTTCTATGAGCTCTAACTTCATGGACTTGTGTGTAAGTTGCTCTATTTGTCAGGACTTGTCAACAGTATCGATTTGAGACAGAATATTACAAAAATAGATTTGGACAAATGGGGTTATTGAAAAATTTTGTATGGGGACAGTGAACGTGTTAATGAATACCCACTGCTTGATTTCTCAGAGGCGTTAAATACAACACGAAGTTTGGCTGTCTCGCTTTTTTCTCGAATTACCGGGTGATGTGATAAATAACATGCAAAGGTGGGTTTGCCAATCTCAGATAAGTGATTTAACTGTTCATATTCATTTATAAATTCTACATCCACCTTTTACCTTAGTTTGCTTCTTAAACCTTTTCTCCAAATTCCTTAAACGACACTTGGCTTTCAAATAAGAATCTCCTAATACAGAAGGATGGAAAGGCATTTTTACACAAAATCTACCACTTTTAGTTCTAACATATTTTTTACAAAGTGTTGCTCACAAAATTCTTCTTCAGCACTATACGATAATTGATCTATGCACATTACTTCTTCAACCTTCCAAAATTTCTCTAACTGATCGCTAACACTTCTAGCTAAATCACATTTTTCTTCACGATCAAGTATACACATATCCACGGGACCCGTAACCAGCCAACCTAGCTTTGAACTCTGCAATGTGGGAAGACCTTTACCTAATTTTACTTGTTGACCTGTTACAAGTTCCCAAAACAAATCGGCTCCTGGTCGACTTGCTCGTTGGGGTAAATAAAATACTTGTGGACTGTATAAAAAGGCTCGGTATATTGCCGATTAAATGTACAATTATAACTGCCCGGACAAAACATATATATGAGTCTAACAATCGTTTTGTGAGTATCGTCCGTCGCGGTGGGCTCCGAGGAAGCGAGTGTCGCCAGCCGGGCAGGCTCCTCGCGCCACACCTCCGCTCGCTCGCTTCGCAGGTCGGTCACGTCGCCTACGCGTGCCGTCTGCGTGTCTGTTGGGTGCGATTCCCAACATGCTGCCCGGGTAGAAGGGAAGACTTCAAAAATCTGGAAGAGGACAAATATTATTGAAGGCCCTCCTTATGGTGCCCCTCTTTGTCTTCACGTCTGCGACTCTGGCTACGCCATCGCTGCCAGGATAAGTCTTTGTGACCCTTCCTAAGGACCAAAGAAGAGGAGGAAGAGCTCTATCCTTTATGAGGACAAGAGAGTCTAACTTCAGTTCTGTCTTCGAAGAGCGCCACTTGACCTTCTGCTGCAGTAGAGCAACGTATTCAAGGGAAAAACCCCTGGCCTTGAAGAGCCTCTGGTGCGTGTTGAAAGCAGACGTGCTTAATGATTGTTGAGAGAAATATTACGTTTAAATTAATACAAAACATTAGAAAGTGATTCTTAGTGTCATAAACTTATAAGTCAAAGTGCAAATTAACTGTGTTATTAATTAACCGTGTGTTTCGACGCGACACCACACATCAGCGAGTGCGCAGCACCGCCCACCCACGCGAGTAACAAGGACCGCTGCTATTCCTCATCTCACTCGCACCCGTACGGAGAACGTTCGAGTCAAACCATACACAATGAATACGCAGAGGACACCACCTACACCGAATACCAGGGTGATAAGCGAGAGCGGAAACACTAGCGGATCTGTACCAAACTTACCCTCCTACTGCGATGATGATAACTATAGAAATGTTAACACATTTAAACGAAAAGAGCGTACTGAGGAAACCGAGTATAAAAAGGATTTCGCAAATTTTCGCACAGAGATGATTAGCTTCCTAGAGAAATTTGGAAAAACCCAAAATGACTGTCTAAACTACATAAAAGACGAAATATCTGAGATTAAAAATGAGATAAAAACCATGAAGTCAAATACTGAACACTTTACTCAACGACTCGATCAAATAAATGGTGATATGGAAAACATTAAGGCTAAGAACACGACAACACAAAACAAGATCAAACATATAGAAGAAGAAATAGCCCATTTAAAAAACCAACAAAACAGCCAGCCAGAATGTAGTACGCCAAAATCGCCCGTCTTATACCACCAAAACCTCATTCTCGAGCTAAAGGCCCGATGTGAGCGCGAAAAAAACATCGTAATTGTGGGTATACCGGAAATTAACGAAAGAAACACAAACTCCAGACAAAATCGCGATAATAATGAGGCGATGAAGATAATTACAACACTGTATGAAGACTGCCCTAAACCAAATAAAACCATCAGACTGGGAAAATACATCCCAGGCAAAAACAGACCATTAAAAGTCTGCTTCAACAATTCAGACATTCCAAAATACCTACTCAGAAATAAGAAAAACCTACAAGATAATATACAGATTTACGCAGATCAAACTCCGGCTCAAAAGGAGTATTTACAATTATTAAAAGGGGAGCTCAACAAACGCATTGAAGCCGGCGAAGAAGATCTCATTATCAAATACATAAAAGGAATACCGACAATCACACCGAAAAAAACCAACCAAAAAAACCAATAACCAGCTTAATACAAAATGAAAAATACACGGACAAACTAAACCATCAACTAGTAAGTAGATACGAAGATATACCTCACCACCCGTCCTCGTTACGGTTCTTTTATGCAAATTTACGCAGTATCCGCAAGGTTGGTAAACTAGACGAGATAAAATTCATAATAAAAGCAACAGCAATGACTATACACTTACTACTTTTTACTGAAACGTGGATTACTTCGGAAGCGGACGCAAAATTATATCAGCTACCAAACTATAAACATGTTTATAACTACAGGCAAGATCGCAATGGCGGCGGCGTATCAATTTATGTACACGAAAGTATCAAACACGAAATAACAGAAGAAATATGCGAATTTGGTAACCACTACCTATGGATACACATAGATAAACTCTCATTGGACATCGGAGCTATTTACAAACCAGGTGAATCAAATATAAGCAACTTCTTAGAAACGTACATCTCACAATTGGAACGGCGAAAGAGGGCGGTTGTTTTCGGAGACTTTAACATCGATTTACTAAGTAAGGACAGTCACATCATAAGATACCTAAATGAGATTAAAGGAACAGGATACGAAATATTAAACAAAATACATAAACTGTACAGTACCCGGGAAACCAGCACCACAAACACTATAATTGATCACATATGCACGAACATAAAAAATCACGCGTTCAGCATAACTATAATTGACTCATGCCTATCAGATCACAAGCAGATATTCCTTGAGATAGGCAGCCTGGCACCAAAAATAAACAAAAGGATCCAATACAAAGCACTTAACTATGATAAATTATACAACAGTACCCTAATAGCAAACTACACTAATAACGAAAACGACTACTATTATTTAGAAAGATTTATATCACAACAAATAAAGAAAAACAAAGAAGATAAGACCAAAATTCTAAACCTACCTCAAGAAGACTGGATAAACCGAAATATTATAGACTCAATCAACTTACGAAATCACTTATGGCAACAAACAAAATCTTACCCAACAGACAACAATCTACGGAGGAATTTTAATGACGAACAGGACAGAGTAAAACACCTAATCAAGACAGAGAAGAAAACTTACTACCACAACTTATTCCGTAACAGCTACAAAAAACCTAAAAAAATGTGGGAAATCATTAATAACTTAGCAGCGAATAAAATCAAAAACAGCAATGCTCCCCCCAAACTAATCTCGAACTCCGAATGTATAACAAACGGTAACGAAATTTGTAACGTACTTAACTCATTCTTTGCATCAATAGGCGCGGACTTAGCTAACGAAATACCTAGAATGTACCACATAAACACAGGTAATATTCTCATGTACAACAGTAATTACACACATGTCATAACTTTGGACGAACTTTCCCCATGTAACACAGAGGAAATATCAAAAATAATTGACCAGCTTGACTCCAACACTAGTACAGGCTTGGACGGTATCAGCACAAAAGCTATTAAATGCCTTAAGAATATAATTTTAGAACGATTAACAAACTGCATAAATATTTGTTTAACACACGGCACTTTCCCCGACTCTCTTAAAGTTGCAAGGGTCAGTCCAATTTACAAATCTGGAAGTAGAACTGACCCCGGCAACTATCGACCTGTATCGGTCTTGCCCGTTATTTCGAAAATTTTCGAGCGAGTGTTATACAACCGTCTAAACGAGTATTTAACTAAGAAAAAATTCCTAATCGATCAACAATATGGCTTCCGCCCTAAATCAAGTACTCTCACCGCCTCAGTAGATTTAATAACAAAAATAAAAACTCATATTGATCAAAAAAACATTGCTGTAGGTATTTTTATTGATTTAAAAAAAGCGTACGATACGGTAAGCCATCAAAAGCTACTACAGAAATTAAATAACATAGGTATTTCAGGCAGCGCCCTCAGTATGTTCAATTCATATTTGCAAAATAGGCAACAAATCGTTAAGATAGATAACTTCACCAGCTCGATACAAAATATAACATACGGCTGTCCACAAGGTTCAATTATTAGCTCATTACTATTTCTAATTTACATAAATAACATTGATAAAATAGGGCTGACAGGACACCTAACGTTATACGCGGATGACACATGCCTTTTTTATTTCGATAAATCTTTACAGAACATTATAACCCATGCGCAAAAGGACCTTGACCTGCTCAGTGAATGGTTAAAATATAACTTATTGTCTATTAACACCTCAAAAACATCATTTATGATTTTCGCCGCGAAAAATAAGCCATTACCGGAGCTCCCACCTCTTACTATCAACGGAGATACCGTCAAACGGTCTAGTAAGGAAAAATATCTCGGACTGTGGGTAGATGACAAACTTACGTGGAAGCTGCACATCGATCATGTCAAAACAAAATTAATATCACTATTAGGAGCGTTACGAAAAATTCGAACATGGTATCCCGAAAAAAGTACGCCTAATTATACATAACTCTCTAGTAAAGTCAAACCTTGAATACTTAATCGAAGTGTGGGGATCAGCTGCTAAATGTAATCTAAATCCACTACAAAGAATACAAAACAAAATTATTAAAGTAATATTTCACTACCACTATCTATATCACACAACTTTACACATATTACACCTGCATTCTCATTAAAAAAATCACCATGAATTCTGTACAATCAAACCTACAACTACATAAAAAAACAATAACATACAACACAAGAAGTAAAAACAAATTCCAACTAATGACTGCACGTGCACGGACTAATTACGGCAAAAAAACAGTATTAGTGGAGGGAGCACAACTGTTCAATGATTTACCAGAAGACATAAAAATGTGCAATAGTATTAATATATTTAAGAGAAAATTGAAAAAACACGTATGTACCCTATGACGTTATACGTCACCATCGCCCCAGAGGCAAACATTATAGTATAATTATTATTAAGAAGTACTTAGTATCTCATTATAAGTGAACTGTTATTCATAAGTTCTTATGAGAAATAAATATCTTTAAACCTAAAAACACTGCCAGAAGTGCTGTTTGATGTGCTCTATTCTCTTGAAGCGCTCCAGGCGATTAATGTTGAGATCAGAGACCTGTGGATGAGGTATAGCATTAGGTGGCCGTCCAATTAGGAAGTGAGAAGGTGTCAGAGCGGAAAAGTCATGGGGATCTGAGGAGAGAGGAGTTAAAGGACGGGAGTTTAGAACAGCTTCTATTTGAGTGAGGCACGTAGCCATTTCCTCGTAGGTGAGATGAGTGGATTGCAATAACCTTTTAAGATGGTGTTTTGTGGAACGAACAGCTGCCTCGGCTAAGCCGTTGAAATGGGGACTATATGCGGGTACGAATTTAAACTCTATACATTCTTGAGATATGTGACCTTCAAGGTCTGATTGTGCAAGAAACTTTGATAGCTCATTGTAAGTGCCGACAAAGTTGGTGCCGTTATCGGACGTTATACTTTGCGGTTTCCCCCGACGTGACACAAAATGCAAAGCAGCTCTCAATGCTGCTAAATAAGCTTCAGCTTCAGCTTCAGCTTCAGCTTTAGTGCCGTAACGAGCTCGATGTGACAGGCCTTTGTTGAGTTAACAGATGAAGATTGCCATAAACGATTTAATAGGTCTGCAACCTCTGCCTTTTCTGTCCGCTATCATCACGGGCCCTGCGTAATCAACACTACAATGTAAGAAAGGGTACTCTAGCTCAGTTCGAGTTGTCGGTAACTGTCCCATAATGGGTTGCACTGATTCCGCTTTGTATCGACAACATCGGACACACTTATTTACGATGGCTTTGGCTAGGCTTCTGCCACCCAAGGGCCAATAAGTTTGCCTAGCGTTCGCTAGTAAGAGCTGTGGACCAGCATGTAAATATACTAAGTGTAGATGCTCAAAAAGTATCTTAGTAAAATGATGCTTGCTGCACAACAGAATAGGATGCTTTGTATCGTACGTGTATGAAGAATTGTCTAGTCTACCACCGACACGTAATAGGTTATTGGAGTCTAGAAATGGGGGACAAGGAACTAAGTCTATTCTTTTTATGTAATGCTTTTGCCGTTTTAAGAATAGCATATTCCTCAGGAAACATTTCCAACTGAACCTTGTGTAATATTAAATTTAAGGAATTTTTAAGTTCGACAACTGAAAATGGACCAGTACGTTTGTTGGTTTTATTTCTACAATTATGTACAAATCTTTGTAAATATGCTATTGATCTTTGTACATGATTCAAATTAGATCTACTGTTAATCAAATTACTTATAGGATCTACATTAGAAGTACTATTAGTTACTACAACAGAACAAGAAACCAATTCTGGTAGATCTTGTCTCTCGTTATGATTGGGCATTTTTGGCCATTCTCGTTCATCTTTCTTTAAGAAAGTGGGACCAGACCAACACAAGGATGAACCACTGATGGAATCAGCCTTCAGCCCACGAGAGACAAGGTCCGCCGGATTGTCTTTCGACCGTACGTAGCCCCACACGTGACCCTCTGTGCTCTCTTGGATTTCGTGGATTCGGTTACGAACGAAATTTTTTAGTTGCAGTGGGGGTGTAGATAACCACCCTAGAACTATAGTCGAATCACACCAAAACCTACATTTGCTTATCTTTAGAGTAAGAGAGGATAATACTTTTGTACACAACCTTGCAGCTAACAAGGCTCCGCAAAGCTCTAGACGAGGAATCGTCGTAGGCTTTATCGGCGCTACCCTACTTTTAGAGGTCAAGAGGTGTATCTTTACTAATCCTGATTGATCCACAGAACGAATGTACAAACAAGTGCCGTATGCTCGCTCTGAAGCATCTAAAAAAACACGAATTTCATGAATTCCTGAGCTATCACTAAGAACCCATCGTCCTAGGAATTCTTAAGTGATTCAGAAGAGGTAAAGTGTCAGCAAATGCTAGCCATAAATGTTTGGTGTCTTGTGAGACCTCATTATCCCATGAATATTGATCGACCCACAATCTCTGCATGATGAATTTGGCTTCGACAATACATGGGCCGACGAGCGCCAATGGGTCAAAGATCTGACTTATGACAGAAAGTATGTGACGTTTTGTTACTTTTTTATTTAACTTTATATTAATTGAAAATGACAAAGTGTCCGAATCACAATTCCAGTACAAACCAAGAGTTTTAGATGAGACATCCATGTTAGTTTGTGAAAAGTCTAAAATATTGTCATCTGTATTATTATGAGAGGGTGCAATTTGATTTAAAATGAATGTATTATTTGATTTAGATTTTCTTAATTTTAATTGGGCTGATTTTAATGTAGATATGACTCCCTGAGTAATATCGATTGTTTTATGTATTGAATCAGAGCCACCCAGATAATCGTCAACATAAAAGTCTCTTTGAATTGATTGTTTGACGTTATCATCAGGGGCGCTGGAGGCCAAACTCACCAAACATTTGGTGGCTAAGTAAGGCGCACTTGCCGTGCCATAAGTCACCGTGTTGAGTGTGTATGTTTTTAAGGGCTCTTTTGAATCAGAGCGGAAGATAATTTTTGTCGAGAGCGTTGAGACGGATAAAGTTCAATCGCTCTGTACATTTTCTCTACGTCACCAGTTACAACATATTTATGCTGGCGAAAGCGTAGCAGTATTGAAATGATGTCTTCTTGTACAGTCGGACCAACCATTTGTATGTCATTTAGTGACACACCAGTACTAGTGGTGGCCGATGCATCGAAAACTGTACGAAGTTTGGTAGTTGTATTTGATTCACGGATAACGCCGTGGTGGGGTAAGAAATAGGTATTACCCTGAAGACAGCTCGGCGAAGACTCCTTATCTTCAGTCATGTGACCTAGGCGTTCATACTCTTGCATGAACTCGACGTACCTGCTTTTGAAGGCAGGGTCCCTAAGAAACCTACGCTCTAGTGACATGAACCAACACTTTGCCTTTGAAAAAGAATCGCCTAAGACTGAAGGATCTTTCTTCAGTGGCATGGTTACGACAAAGCGTCCGTCGTCTTTACGATAGGTATGTTCGTTAAAGCTCTGCTCACAGGCACGCTCCTCAGGAGACAAGGAGTGCTTGGCTGCAATGGTATCTAATTCCCAAAAACGAGATAAGTCTGGGTCGACGTCCTCATTTAAAAAATGACAAACGGGAGAAGAAGAGTGTGTCTTATGACGGGCAACATACCCTGACACTAACCAACCCAATTTCGATTCATATAACTTAGGCTGATTTTTGCCGAAGTCTATAGAATTATTGCATAAGACGGACCAAAATACTTCGGCCCCAAGTAAGATGTCTATAGCTGCCGGTATATTAAATGTTGGGTCAGCCAGACTTATTCCCAATAGAAGAGGAATGTTATCGGTGTTTATGAATGAAGACGGCAAAGCTCTAGTGATCTGAGGTAAAATATGACAGTCTACAGTAAGTTTACAGCTGTCATCATAGTGGGACATAATCGTAAGGTTGCAAGACTGTGTACAATAAGAAGTATTATTATTTATACCTGTCACGGTGGCCGCTCGCACTACGTCGCAACAAACCCAGCTTACCGCACAGTGACTCATCTACGAAGTTGCCCGTACTACCGTTGTCGAGGAGTACTCGGGCATTGTGCACGTTGCCCTTGCTGTCAAACACTCTCACGATCGCTGTGGAAAGCAAAACATTCGGAGGAGTAGTGAACTGCTGAACATTAGTTGAACCGGCAAAGTTATTGACGGGAATAACTGGCTCAGGAGACGTAGCTGCTTCAGCCTCATGTAGATGAAGCAGAGTACTGTGCCTTTTCTTGCAGTATTTCCAAGATACAAGATTGCACCTTGATTCTGTGTGCCCTAGTCGCAGACAATTAAGGCAGCCCTTTGCCTCTTTGGCCTTTTGTATACGAGCTTCAACAGACAGAGCTCTAAAGGCATCACAATTGAATAAGAAATGAGTCTGACTGCACATAGGACATGTTAATTTTCTTTTATTATTATTATTATTATCTTTTATTTAATTATTTACACATTTTAATTTTATTTTTAAATATTAGAATATAAAAAATATATAAAAACATTTAAAAATATAAAAAAAAATGGTAGCCCACCGGTATCGGGAACAGGGTCCAAGCTACCGGCGGTCAGGGCTCCAGAGAGAGGAACCTCCTGACAATGCGAGCCGTGTCCAGAAGTACCGCTTTCTGAATCAAGCCCTTAATCCAGCCGTCCAACGTGAGCCTCTTTAGGTGTTGGTCGAGGCTCTTGGCAATTAAGCCATTGGCTGATACGACTATCGGCACAATGATTGCTGAATCCACATCCCACATGTCGACAACCTCGCGAGCCAAGTCAAGATACTTGATCTGTTTATCTTTCTCGGCTTTCACGAGATTCCCGTCATGAGGGACTGTTATGTCAACAATCATTGCGCGCCGCTCTGTTCGATCCACCACCACTATATCAGGCTTATTGGCAACAATAGTCCTGTCAGTGATGATGGATCGGTCCCAGTACAATGTGATATTTCCATTGTCGAGAACTGGGTCGGGCACATACCTGTAGTACGGCACTTCAGATTCTACAAGGCTGTATTTCAGAGCAAGTTGCTGATGGATAATCCTGGCTACAAGGTTGTGTCTATGCAAATACTCTTCGTTAGCTAGACGAGAACACCCGGAGATAATGTGTCGGATTGATTCTCCCGGACGGTGGCATGCCCGACACACGTCAACCGTGCCGTCCTTCACAATAAATCTCCGGTAATTCTTCGTCATGATAACTTCGTCCATAATTGCACAGACAAAACCTTCGGTTTCCCCAAAGAGGTCACCAAAACGTAGCCAGGCTACGGACGCTTGGAAATCTACATCGGGTTCATGTAGGGCCCGGAAAAAGCGTCCGTGAAGCTCCTTACTCTGCCATACCTCCCTGCGATCGTTAGTGTCAAGCACTACAAGCTTGCGCCAGTTCACTTTAGCCAAGGAGAGTGGGGTGAGGCCCTTGTCCACCGCGACCACATCTCGATGCATCCCCACGTCGGCTTCTAGGAAATATTCCCTGAGACTGCATACCTCGCGATTGTGGAGGATTGTGGAGGATTATTATTATTGTATTTTTTATCTTTATTATTGCTCTATTTGTTTTTTGAGTCGATTTTGTAGCTGTAAGTAAATTGGAATTATGTTTGGAAGTGTATACCTGTTCTACTTTATTGATGTTTCTTTTATGTTCTTGCAAAGTTTCTAATAAGTCAGCTCTGTTGCTAAGGAACTTTAAAAAAAAATCTAACGAAGGTGGATTTTCTAACGTGTTTCGATGTTCTTCCCATTCCCTACGTGTGACACCGTCAAGTTTTTCAGACATCATGTGGACTATGAGGGTATCCCGTAAGTTAAATTCAATGTCCTGACCTAACGTTGTCAAAGCACGCAGATTTTTATTCGTGACATCAATAAGGTTACGAATAGAAGAACATGATTCACTCTGCATGTACTCAACGCTAAATAACGCCCGAACATGATTATTAACAAGCAATCTTTTGTTGTCGTATCTATTACACAATAAATTCCAAGCAGATTCGTAATTCTGAGCTTTAAAGTCTAAATTATCAATAACTAGCAACGCACTACCTCTAAGAGAAGCACGCAGATAGTGCAATTTATTAACGTTGTCCATGTCCTTTCGTGAATGGATGAGTGAAATGTAAGTGTCTCTAAACTCAAGCCAGTGTTGATAGTGTCCGTGCAAAACAGGTAAATTAATTTTTGGCAACCTAACACAATTGTATTTAAAGCCACCTGCCTGCCCATCCTCGTCACCCGTTACGTAACCATCTTGTTGACTGCCACACTGGGGGGGACGAGCGCCGAGCAGACTCCGCGCCGTCGCCACCAGCTTATAATACTGGTTTTCAAACTGCTCGCACTCCTTGCTTTCGTCATCGGGGTTCTCTACCAACATCTCGATGTCACTCTGTAACTTGTCGAAATCCACATATAAGCCATCAAATTTATTAAGCCTAGTTTCCAGATCTAAAAGTTGTAAGCTGCTAAGTTCGTCGCAACATTCAAGCATGTGAAGGTAATTGCCAAAAATAGTGAGTTTAGACTTCATACAGTTGCGTTTTTTAACGAGTTTCTCAACTTTTTCGTCAGCCATAGCTTTAAATTCACAAGCGCTAACTCACAAACAAAGTAATGATGAATAAGAAACCAGTTTGTTATATGCGAAGATAAAGAACGTAGCTAGTTAGTGCGAACAAAAGAACACCTGATGTACAGGTGTGCCGTAGAGCGATCAGCTGTTATAGATAAGAAGCGAAGTAAACGTAAACAGATGGGGTAATATAAAAAAGGTTATGCAGTGGCTTTGTAATCAGAATAATTGGGTTTTGATAGATGTAAGCTATGAATTAGAATGATTTATCACTAAAAGACTTAAAGTGAAAGTAATTGAAAGCACTCACTTAAATTATTGCTATTTAAACATGAAATATGAGATAGAATAGGAAAAGATATATGGGACAAATTGGAACGAACTCACTCAATGTTTTAACCATCCATAGGATCACCCATGATGTTGCAAGTTCTTCTTTGTCCTTGACGATGACTCGAACTTTCGAGGGGTCCCAAGTCCGTTGTACGGCCGACTTCTAGTTACTTCTTCTCTGGGCGTGTGCGGGAGCTATGCGTAGTTTCTTCGACAGGAACTTGAAGACTCCTGCAGGAACTGTCGCTGCTAAAGACCGCAACTGAAGAGCTTTGATTTTGAAGTTTTCTTCCAAGACCGTTACTTTTTTGAACAATAACCGGCGAGATCCTAGAAGGTCCAATGGTCGACTTGCTCGTTGGGGTAAATAAAATACATGTGGACTGTATAAAAAGGCTCGGTATATTGCCGATTATATATACAATTATAACTGCCCGGACAAAACATATATATGAGATTAACAATCGTTTTGTATCGTCCGTCGCGGTGGGCTCCGAGGAAGCGAGTGTCGCCGGCCGGGCAGGCTCCCCGCGCCACACCTCCGCTAACTCGGTTCGCAGGTCGGTCACTTCGCCTACGCGTGCCGTCTGCGTGTCTGTTGGGTGCGATTCCCAACAACTCCTATCAAGATACGAGTATCTACCTCAGAGGGCTCATAAAATCGGCAATCTGCTAAATCTACCAATATGTCACCCGGAATATTTATTTTACTAGCATTTACTTTCACACTTAGCAACATATTAGTTATTTTAGGTAAAATCATACAATTAACTTCTACGGAAAAAATATTAGGTATGCAATGAGTTTATTACAAACTTACAACTTTCTGCCAATTGTATCTTCGTATTTCCTATACCATTAATATTAAAGTGATGGTATATCCCTCTGCAAGGTAATCCTAATTTATTACAAAAACTTTCCGTTACTAATGAGATTTGACTACCAGAGTCTAACAATACGCGAGCTACATAATAATTATTTTTCATTTCGCTATAAACATTAACGAGCGCGGTTGACAACAAAACATATTGAGTAGCAACTGTAGATAAGGAAACCGGTTCCGCGGACGGCGGCACATACCGTGTAGGCACAGCGATGGCCGCGGCGGCCGGCTGATGCCTTGGTGTCGGTTCGCATCCAACCTGCGCCACAATTCCGACCGACGTCGAGTGTGTCGTTACTGTATTGTTGTCCTGGTTGGAATTTACCTTTTTGTTAATGTCTTCCGATTGAGGTCTATTTCTATGCAATAATACGCTATGTCTATATTTACAAATTGTACAACCAAATGTTTGCAATTATATGCCCGATGACCCGGTTTTAGACAGTTAATACATAATTTATTCTTAGAAACAACCTGGTTTCTTTCTTCCAAACTCATAGAAATAAACCTCGTACATTCAAATAGGCGATGATCTTGTTTACAAACGACACAATTACTGTTAAAACTACGGTTATTGCTAGCTTGAGCAGATGCAACAAAACTAGCTGCTTTCTCACCTTTTCTAGTTGATGTACTTGGCCTCACCGATTCTAGTACATCCGCTCGATCACGTAAAAACTTATAAAACTCATCGAGGGTAGGAACTTCTCCTAACGAACCTTTATGTTCCTCCCACATTCTACTAGTTGCACTATCCAGTTTATTTACCGTTAAATGGATGATTAAAGTATCCCAACTTTCTACAGGTTGCCCTAATGTCTTTAAACCTCTTAAATTCTTAGTTACATTATCAATTATAAGACGCAGCGATTTATCAGACTCCATATTAAATAATGATTTCACATGATTACTTATAAGAAGGCGTTTATTGTTATATCTTTGACATAACAAATCCCACGCTAAACGATAGTTATCCGAGCTAAATGTTAATGATTGAATTACTAAAGAGGAGCTATCCTCTAATGACGATCGTAAATAATGGAATTTATTTATTGGTTCAATGGAATCATTATTATGAATTAATGCCTCGTAGGTGTCTCTGTACTCTAACCATTGACCGTAATTTCCCTCAAATGTTGGTAATTTGATTGTGGGTAATTTTATTGAACCAGTAAACGAGTTCGCACTTTCGAAGCTACCGGATTACTTTATATAGGGCTGGGCCAGACTTTTCCTTCTAACATTATATTCGTCTATTTTCTCCAAAATACACTGACCCTTAGAAATTAATACGTAAAACTGACCTTCAATCTCGGAACGAATCTTAATTTGTTCCTCCGGATCTTCCGATTTAATTTCAATTTCGGATTGTAAGTCGTCGAAAAACCTTTGAGAATTGTTAATCTACCCTTTATATAACTTCTCTTTTTTATTGGATCCGCAATTTTCCTAGAGGCTACAGACATTGTTTACAATACGACAAATACTACGTTGTGTTATATACGAAGAAATAATACCAGGTTCTTTAGTTTACAACAAGATATCAGAAACTTTTCCAACAATTTGCCAATAATCTGCACAGTAGTCCTGCTAAGAAGTGGGTAGGTACAAAAAATGGAACGGGCTCACCTCGTGGCGTTTAGATATTCCTGTTACTACTCTCTCTTCCCTGTCTCCTTTAATTCCTTTTTATCTTTGTCCTTTAAATGTCCTCCTTTGTGCTTTGCTCAATATCCGATATCCTTGGTCACGGCACCAAAAATGTCTTGGCTTAGACTTTGTTTTGTGTTAGGTCTGTGTCGACACGAGCTGAAAGAGAACTCGAAGACATTTCTATATATTTATTGCTAACTTTTTCACTCTACAATTTGGTTTTCTTCAATATACGACCTTTACGAATTATTATACAATGCAATGGTAGTAGACGCGAATTGACCGCGGGGTAAGCGCTTTTATAGCCAGAGTCGTCCGGAGTAGGGAGATTGAGAGGCGTCCCGCACCCCGCCGTCCTGCGCGTTAACATCATGATTATCCTTTATGAGGCAAGGCAAGTCATTTATATAAATAAGAAACAAAAATGGGCCGAGAATTGAGCCCTGGGGGACCCCCATTCTTACTACAGATCCGGGTAATCTTTTTCCGTTAACATCAACTCTGTGAATCCTATCACTCAAATATGAAGTAAGAAGATCCAGAGAGGCGTTTCAGATTCCGTAGTGGTGCAGTTTTCTGATCAAAGTTTCATGAAGAACGCAATCAAATGCCTTGGACAAATAAAAAAATACCCAAAGCATCGCATTTATCCTCCCATGCTTACACGAGAAGTCAAGAGAAGCAAGCAGATGATGCATGAGTTATTGATTCAGGAGCGTCGGTGCATATGAGTAGCAGAAAAGACTGGATGAGTAAATTTGCAGAGGCAAGTCGTAAGGTTGAAGTGTTTTGTGCAAAAGTAGGTAAGATGTATGGAAATGGATATGGTAATGTAACAGATGAGCATCTAAACATTGAGAATGTGTTATACGTACCAGGAATAACATCGAACCTACTGAGTGTTAGTAGTATTGTTAAAAAAAGGTAATGTCGTTGATTTTACCAACAGAGGTTGTGAGATATTCAATAAGTGTGAGTATACGTCGAGAGGACAACCACGTGTGACAGGTTTGCTTGATAAGAGTGTGTATACAATTAAATCTCCTTTTCAGCAAGTATGTGCAATAGCGGCTACAGCATCAATGGAGCTATGGCATAAGAGAATGGCAACTGGGGTAAAGTTTGAACATAACGACAAATTAGACTATGTAGCTTATCTAATAGGAAAACAAACGCGGCAACCGTTTGAGAGGAATAAAGCCATGCGAGTCAAAAGTTTATTAGAATTGGTACATTCGGATATCAGTGGACCAATGAGTGAGAATTCTTTTGGAGGTTTTAGATATTATATTACTTTTATTGATGATTTTTCGCGTAAAACTTTCGTATTCTTTATAAAGCAAAAGAGTGGGGGGGTCTGGATTTATGCTTTTGCGGTTGCACAACGACATGCTTTACTTGCTTGGTAGTATTTAAGAAATAGTAGTTCCATAAGAAATAGACATAACAAAAACCACCAGGCGTCATCACTTCCTTTCCCCAATTCCCCCCATTCTCTCCCGTCTTTCACCCTCCTGCCCTAAATCTCCCAATCCCTCCTTACCCCATCCTACCCACATCCTTATGTCCATTCCTTCACCAGTCCAATTTCCACTCCGAACCGTGACCCCTTTGTGATTGGGTGGTTGCGGGCTCGACTGTCACTAAATTCAGCTGATGGCGAGTAGGAGTAAGAAGTCACCTGCGCTAGGACCTGCGCAGTTGAGCGCCGTGAGCGGGGATGACGGAGTCCTGGGGGGTTGTACCAAGCGGCTATGGCGGTAATGTGCCCGTAACACGCCCTCTTTGGTCCGAATTTCAAGCAAAACGGTGGCCCTACCCAATAGCCAGGGCTAGGGAAATGGTCATAGTGTCCCGTCAGAGGGCCACAGGCGAGGTGCGTGAGGTCCGCTGAGGTCGTCCTCGGACGGCTGAAGCGGTAGGTAAAGGTCATGCTGACGGTGTAAGTGAGGGTTGATCAGTTCGTTGGGGGTGGGCCTGTCGACCCAACCCGATCCCAACCCGATCGAGCACCCGATGTCGCACTGTAAGCCAGCCTTGCGCCCCTATATCTCTCTGGTAGTCCTAACGTTTGAGCTTTTTCATAGTGAGACGTTCCCAGGTACGGGCTCCATGGAGGGTGGGAGCCAGAGAGATGAATCCAAAAACCAATTTAACATGGATCAGAATAGGCCTGTTAAAAAAATAAACACAGAAGTGGAGGCGAAAGCCAATGAGACTCCCAAGGGAGGTGCTAGCACTTCCCTCGCCCCTGGTGGCCTTGCAGCTAACGCTGCGGGTACCAGCGCGGGCGTAGGTCCGGCTGTGGCGAGAACCACAGCCAAGACCAAAACAAAACAGTCCCAAAACACACAAAGGACGTCGGCGCTGATTGGGACCAGTACCGACCCTTCCCATACCAAGGCGACGACCCCGGTGCTGGGTAACACCGGCACCAGGGTTCCAGCCAAACACCCTCCTCCTCCTGAGGCTCCTCTAGCCTCCTCCCACCAGATGGCCGTCACCGGTCAAACGGAGACGGCCAGCTGCAGACAGGATGCGTTTTGGCATGCCTGGCAAGTGCAGAAACACAAGGGCAAGGGTAAACGCACTCAACAAGCCCGTTGCCCTTGCACTGACCCTTCAGGTCCATCACCTACTGCAGCTAAAGGCAAGCAGAGGGACGGAGTGACGAGGAAGGAGCGACGCCAAGCCCGCTGGAGGCCAGGTAAGGGCGCCCGCAACAGGCCACTGCCGCTAGTACGGACAAACCGACGAGCGCCCAACTGAGCTTCTCCGCTGGTAAGAGGTCACAGACAGAGGCTGGCACAAGCCGACCAACGCCTAGTCAACCGCAAACCAGTGTTCCGGCTGCTGGCAATAAAAATAAACAGCGATCCGATTGGAAGGATCAGGCCGCGGCCAAGCGAGCTCTCAACGAGTCTTTGACACCTTGATACCTCGGGGGGAGCATAAGCGGCCGCGTCTTGACCAATCCAAACGGGTCGACCAACGAAGCTACGCCCAAGTTGCCAGCTCAACCCTGGACGTCGCGATTACATGCGACCGCACGGGAATCCTCAGCAAGGACGTATCGGACCAGGTACTCGCTGCTATCCAGAAGCAGATCATTCTTGAGGCCTGCTCCCCCAAGCAAGACACTCCAGGACCGACCTTCAACGCTAAGCCGCTGTTCGCCGGAGGTGTACTTAAACTGTGGTGCGGTAACGACCACACCTTAGCTTGGCTAAGGAAAACAGTCTTCGACTTGTCTCTCCCATCTAGCATCCCGCTAGTTGTCAAGAGCCAGTCGGAAATCCTGAAGCGAGCACGATGTGGCGTCGTGATTCCAGACGAGCAGGGAGTCTTCGGAGAGCCGACCAATATTGGGCGCGCTCTCAGTTACCAGAATCCCTGGGTCGACATAAAGAGGTGGGTACTTCTGCATGCCGACAAACAGGCCGCAGCATGGTTTGTGGTGGTCGGTGTCCCTGTGGACCAAATCCCGATCCTGATGGAAGCCGGACGCCGTCTCTCAATTGGATTGGGGACGGTATACGTGAAGTTCCAGGGTCGGAACGGCAGGTTCACCGACGTCCCTCAGGGATGGGACCCTGCCACTGAGACCGTCTACGAGGCGCCGAAGCAGCTGCCCCAAACACCAGCAGGGGAGACCACTCCCCAACAAAACAACCTGGACGCATCCGCGGCTGAACCTTCTGTAGCAGGGGCGGCCAACTATGCCGCCGCCTCCGTGGGCGCTGTCCTTCCAACGGGAGAGAAGCTGGACGACATACTCCTGTCACCGGCTTCGGGCCCGGGGGGGGACGGCTTCGACGAGGGCAACTTGTTTGCCGGGCTCAGACTTGGGGGGGACGAAGAGGGTTCGACCAGCGATGGCGTCCCTTTCGTCAACATGTAAAGTCCTGCAGGCAAACCTCCACCACAGTCAGACTGCGATGGCTCAGCTTCGCAAGTGGCTGGAGGCGCAACACATGGCCATTGCCTTGATCCAAGAGCCGTGAATTAGGGCGGGCCGCATACAAGGACTTTCCAATCTTGGCGGTAAGCTCCTGGTCACCACAGAGCACGATCACCCCAGAGCGTGCATCTATGTCACAGGTAACTTTAAAACACATCTTTTAACTGACTTCTGTTGCAGAGATGTCTCTGCAGCAAAGCTGGTAATACAGCGTGGAGACACCACGAAGATGGCGATCGTTTTCGCCTCGGTCTACATGCCCGAGGCGGAGGCGCCGCCTGCGCACGACCTCGCCCGCCTCGTGAGCCATTGCGAGGGATGTGGGTTTGAGGTCGTAGGAGGGGCCGACGCCAACGCTCACTATCAACTGTGGGGTATGGCCACGCAAAACGAGAGGGGTAAGGCCTTGGTTGTATACTTGTTCTCGACTAACCTATCCCTACTAAACACTGGCTCCGAACCAACATTCGTAACCAGGCGTAGCCGAACAATCATAGATCTCACTCTGGCAACAGAGGGCGCGGAGGAAATCACTGCTGGGTGGCAGGTCTCCAACGAGGCCTCCTGCTCTGATCACAGGTGGATCCGCTTCGACATCCAGGTCTGTGTTTCTCCAACTCTACCACGGCGCAATCCGCGAAACACGGATCGTGCCACCTACACACGCAACCTTGAATCCAAGTTTGCGACAATAAGCGATCCGGTGACGTTTGCGGACACGACACAGATTGAGGTACAAGTGAGCTATCTTACTAAAACAATGATAGATAGCTACCAAACTGCCTGCCCAGAGACCACCCCACGCAGCACACCGGGCAAACAACCATGGTGGGGCGCTGATCTAGAGCGCAAGTGCGGCAAGGTAAGGGCAGCTCTGAACAGAGCCATGAACACATGTGCGGATGAGGACTGGGATAATTACTACGCAGCCAAGTCCGGTTACAAAAAATGCATTAGATTCAGGAGTACCGCGGGATAGCGCAAATTCTGTGGTAGCATTGAATCATGCCAGCAAGCTAACAGGGTAAGGAAGGTACTGGCGCAACAGAAATCTCCTGAGCCCACTACCCTCCGCAAACCTGATAACACACTCACTTCCTCGCCAGAAGAAACGAGACGCGTCCTTATCGAGACTCACTTCCCTGGATGTATCTTCAAGCAGGTAATCGACTGACAAGATGTAATTCAAACACCATCAGACAACGATTGGCATTACGCACGCAGGGTGATCACGTCGGAGAAACTCCAATGGGCCATCCGGAGCTTCCATCCTTTTAAGGCAGCTGGTCCTGATGGAGTGTTCCCCGCCTCACTACAATGGGGCGGAACCTCTGTCGCAATAAGACTGGTGCCACTAATGAGAGCGTGTCTGGCCTTTAGATACGTTCCCAAAGGATGGAGGGAAGTGAAAGTCATATTCATCCCTAAGCCAGGTAAGGGGGACTACACAAACGCCAAATCCCATCGACCAATCAGCCTGACCTCCTTTCTACTAAAGACTCTGGAAAGGCTGTGTGATAGGGAGTTGAGGGACGGCGCTCTAAAAACCATACCGCTGCACGGTAACCAACATGCATACAGCTCGGGTAAGTCGACCGAATCCGCTCTTCATCTAGTGGTTAGACAGATAGAGGAAGCGATTCATCAGAAGGGCACCTGGGCACTTTCATAGACATCGAAGGAGCCTTCGACAAAACAAACTTCTCCAGCATCAGCAGCGCCCTCTCCAGACATGAAGTAGAACAGGTACTAACGGACTGGATTACAAACATGTTAAGCAAACGTGTGGTTCGCCTTGAGGATGAGCGAATGCTGGCCATGATAGCCAGAAGCTGCCCCCAGGGAAGGGTGCTGTCCCCCCTTTTATGGAATCTGGTGATAAACGATCTCATCACCAAACTCAACGCGAACCACTATTACACAATAGGTTACGCAGACGACCTTGCAATCCTTGTTACGGGGAAAGCAACGGGAACAATCTGCAACCTCACTCAGCAGGCACTACGTATCGTAGAAAAATGGTGTAGGGATTTCGACCTATCGGTGAACCCCACCAAAACTGAACTAGTTATGTTTACCCATAAACGAGCATTAGGCTCTTTCCGCCTACCAATACTGTTCGATACAGAACTTCAGTTAGCCAACGAAGTCAAGTACCTCGGGGTCATTCTAGACAGTAAGTTAAACTGGAGTAGTCACTTAGACAACAAAATAAACAGGCCTTGCATCACCTTTTGGCAGTGCAAGAAATTGATAGGTAAGAAGTGGGGCCTATCCCCCAAAATTATACTATGGCTGTACACGGCGGTAATCCGCCCCATGATCTCCTACGGGGCCGTGGTCTGGTGGCCCCGCACCCAGCTAGTCACAGCCTCCAATAAACTACAACGCATGCAAAGACTTGCCTGCATGGCGACCACGGGCTGCATGAGGACAACTCCGACTGCAGCAGTCGAAGCCATGCTGAGACTGCCTCCGCTCCACCTGTTCATACAACAGGAAGCGACGATGGCGGTAGTACGCCTAAATGCACTGAATCTCTGGGGGCAAGAGAGACACACTACACACCGCGCTGCTTGAGGGACTCAATAAAGAGTTCCCCATCACGAAAGCAATAAATGACCAGGTACTCAAACAATTTACATTTGATAAAAAATGCAAGATCCAACTCCACGAGGATCGCCGATGTGAGGGGTTGCGCTCCGCAGAGCTGCGCATCTTCACAGATGGATCCAAAACAGGTAGTGGCACAGATGCTGGAATCTTCTCGGAGGACTTCAACATACGCATAGCCACACCATTGGGGGTCCATAACACAGTGTTCCAGGCCGAGTGCTTAGGTATTTCTCTGGCCGCCTCAGCCATCATGGCCAGGGAAGTTAAGGACCACTCAATCCGCATACTCTCAGACAGCATGGCTGTCCTGCAAGCGCTCAACAGTCACACAGTTGACTCTGGGCTAATATACGAGTGCCACCAGCGCCTCAACCAGGTGGGTAGCCTCAACAACATAACCATTCAATGGATTAAAGGAAACAGCGGTTCGCTAGGCAACGATGCAGCCGATAAACTTGCCAGAAGGGGGTCGAGCATGGCACCAGTGGGACCTGAACCCATCGTACCACTTCCCTTCGGGTACCTACGCACTCTGGTAAGGAAACGCACCAGAGATAATCATCTCAAACTATGGTCGGACCAAGGTGAGTGCAGGCAGGCTAAGGAAGCTCTCCCTACAATTGATGGTCGCCTCACGAAACGGGTTCTCCGACTAACTAAACTACAGCTGCGCACTGTTACAGCAGCTATAACAGGCCACGGGTCATTTAACAAACACCTCATTGTCATAGGAGTCACAGACAGTCCGCTGTGCAGGGCCTGCATGAAGGACGACTAGACAGCAGCACATGTGCTACTAAACTGCCCTGTATGTGCCCTGTTGGTGTTACTGACCATCTCACGGAGGGTAGGTACCCTCCGTGAGATGGTCAGTAACACCAAGGCGTTGCTGGCCTTCCTTGAGGAGCTGGGGTGGATCGAATAATCGATTTCCCACCCATACGCAAAATACGCGCATTGACGTGGAGTTGCGGACACCAGCCCGTATTACCTATTACCTATTAAAGCAAAAGAGTGAAGCGTTTGAGGACAGAGAGACACAAACAGGTAAAAAGCTGAAGGTTTTAAGAACCGACAATGGGCGCGAATATTGCAATAAAAGGTTTGATGAGTTCTTGAGACGGTGTTAAACACCAGCTTACGATTGCTTACACACCTCAACAAAATGGTGTGGCGGTGAGAACCAATCGTACCATAGGGGAAAAAGCACGAATAATGCTTCAAGAAGCAGGTGTTCCCGATCGATTCTGGGCTGAAGCTGTAAATACAGCGGTGTATTTGAAAAACAGGAGTCCCACCAACGCAGTGAAGAACAAGACACCCGAGGAGGTTTGGAGTGACCATAAAATAGATTTGTCTAATCTTCGTGTGTTTGGTTGCAGAGCCTTTATGCATTTTCCAGATGAAAGAAAACCAAATGGGATGCGAGGAGTAAAGAGCTAGTATTTGTAGGATACTGTGTAGAATCGAAAGTAGAATAGAATGGAGAGCTGCATAGAGCGAGAGCTGTGGCATTTTTCGAAAACCAGATGAACCAAAAATTGACTAAGACTGAAGAGGAAAGAAATACTGCAACAATTCATCTAGAGAATGATGAAAGAGACAAATTGTTCATCAAGAAGAGACCGACCTTCAACGTGATAGAGATCACACGATGATGATGTTAGAGACGCTGAATTCATGGAAGAGGAAGATGAACAGTGGACATAATTTGAAGAGAGGCCGTAGGAAGAGCAACCTGTTGAAACAATACCTGTACTAGAAGAATGAAGATACTCACTCAGGAACAGAAAGCCTGTGGAGTTTAAGGATCATATCACCTATGAGGCGATAATGGAGTGGAATAAAGAGATCCATTAACAGTTAAAGAGGCACTGTCGAGAAAAGATGCAAAACAGTGGAAAGTTGCTATTCAGGAGGAGCTGGATACATTAAAATCAATCCTGGGTGTTGGTAGAGTCAAACCAAGTGCACAACATTATTGGTTCTAAATGGTTTTTCCGAATCAAAAAAGAGGCGGGAAATAAGACGCGGTATAAAGCTTGTTTGGTTGCAAGAGGCTTCAGACAGAGAAAAGGTATTGATTACGATGAGACGTTCTCCCCTGTTCTGCGTCATAGCTCTTTGAGGCTGGTAATAGCGCTAGCAGCGCAGATAAATCACATGGACGTGAAGACAGCGTTTCTAAAAGGGAATTTAAATGAAGAGTTTTACATGCGTTCAGATTTGGCATGGAGGACTGCAAGACAGTTGCCACACCTGCAGTACCAGGTCAACATTTCAAGAAGCCACACACACCGAGTGACAAAATACCTTACAGAGAGTTGATAGGATCACTGATGTACTTGGCTGTGTGTATGCGACCAGACATGGCTCTGATGGCTCATGCTGTGAATATTATGAGTCAGTTCTGCAACTGCTATGAAGAGATTCATTGGAGTACTGCCAAGAGGATTCTAAGATACCTTAAAGGTACTAAGAACATGGGACTCGTGTACTCAACTGATGCCTGTAGTACAGATATACAAGGTTTCTCTGATGCTGATCATGGAGGGAATATAATAGATAGAAAGTCTTATTCCGGAAATGTTTTCACATTGGCTGGAGGAGCAGTGTCATGGCAGAGTGCCTAGCAGAGAAGCATAGCCATATCAACAGCAGAGGCTGAATATGTCAGCTTATCGGAAGCTGCTAAAGATGCCATATTTTTGAGAAGGTTCTTGGAGGAACTGGTGGACACTCAAGAAAAGGCTATCACAGTTTACACGGATACTCATTCAGCAATGGCCATAGCACAAAACCCAGTGCACCATCAGCAGACTAAGCAAATCGATTTACGATATAATTTTGTTGGAGCGGCCAGAAGGAGATTATTAAATTGAAATATCTCGCAACAAATGTGATGGTCGCTGACATTATGACAAAACCTGTGCCTAATAGTAAGCATGAGTTTTGTCTTATGGAGATGGGTGTGCAAGAGTGAGTCAGAGGGAAACGCTTAACACTCCTCGTGCTAAGAAGAGGTTAGCAAGCGTTACTCAGACTGGCTGGTATGGGAGATGACGGATGTTTTAATATGTTTTTTAGGAATATGTTGTGTGTCATTACTGTTATTTTCTGTATTGTCAAGAAAAACCAAAATCAAATTCTATGTGCTTATCTACGTTGTTTCCACGTATAGAAATGACCCACCAAAATAAAATAAATAAAAGAACAAATACACTCCTACCAACTTATCTGTGCAATGGCGAAAATTGGAACTACGGCCATCATCTTGAAATGTCATATAACAAAAAGTAAGGATTAGAGCAAAACCTCCTTTAACATCCTCCCTTTTTCGATAATCTTTATCGTATAAGTCCCACCATTCCTGAATTTAGTTCCAGTCTAGGTTTATGCACAGGCTTAGTCAAAATATCAGCACACTGGTATTCTGTAGGAACATACTTCACTTGAAGTTCTTTCTCAGTAACTAATTCTCTAACATAAAAACTCAATCAGATGTGAAGACACTTTTCTCAAGTTTATCTTGAGCAGCAAGTACGGAAAATAAGTTTTTCTTTATTGCTGGAACATACCATACATCACACAGTCTAATGTTTTGTGTCTGACCTCGAACATCAGCTATCAAATCAACTGTACCTTTTCCAATAGCTTGAATTGTTGAACTATTTGCAGTTATTACTGGTCGATTATTGCTGAAATGTTGAAAGCTGGAAAATATGTCGTTTCGACCGGTGATATGGCTTGTAGCACCATTGTCAACAAACCAACTGTCAAGATCTTCTTCAATAATATTTACAACCTCATTTGTATCAACTTCCATTAATGACAGGGTCAGATTGGTGTTGTTAGCTCGACTTTTCGATGGTACAGGTGGTTTAGGAAGTTTCCCGTCCGATATCCACTTGCGACATTTTTTAACTTTGGTGTCCATATAGTCTGCAATATCCACACTTTTTCTTATTCATGTACTTATTTTGTACAACTAGAGCTTGTGCTTTAGTATTACCTTCTTTGGTCAAAAGTGAACAGTAAGCACATACTTGTGCTGTCAGATTGACTATATTTCGATCTTTTCTTGACATTAACATCCAACTGGACTTGAAAGAGAAGTAATTCTCGTCGGGTAAAGTTTCTAAGATCTTACAGATTAGTAATATCTCTGGAAGGTCATATTTCGTTACACCTTTTTGAAGTTCCACTTTCAATTCATGCCATATATTTTTCAGTTTGGATATATGCATTGACATGTCATGTGAGGGATCTTTTTTATAGCCAAAGAAACTGTAGCATAATGAATAGTTTTTGTCTTCCGATGTTCCATTAAACAAAGTGTGCAATTCATCCCAAACCTGTTTCGCTGTTAAGAATCTCATGACCTTTTGTAAAGTGGCATCCGACATGTTAGCCATCAAAATAAGCATCGCCGTACTATCTATCTTATGATATGCTTCTAAAGTTTTTTCATAATTTTCTTTAACGTCTGCAGTTGCTGTAGTAGCTGGTTGTTTAGGTTCTATAAGTCTTCCATTTATAGCATGCAACCCGCCAGGAGTACCCCTTAAAAACAACAGTACTTTGCATCGCCATGTTGACCAATTTTCTTTACCTTCTAAACGATATCAATTTTGCAACTCGTAGACGAAGTCGACATTTTGACAGGCTTTCGTTAGAATTTATTTGAAAAATGTATTTTTTTTAAAAGAAAATTATTTAATAAAATCTTACTTGATTTATTAATTAATCGTTTCCAATATCATGCAAACCATGCATGCCATGCTCTGCTACCATGTTGAGAGGTATTTTATGGATGGAAAAGATAACACGTATCTCAAGTTAAACATATTCATATTGACATGACAGGAGTGCAAAAATAAAAATATTATAAAAAGTAAGGATTAGATAAAAACCTCCTTTAAAACGAAACATTATTCTAAAAGTTAAAACCTTAAAAAACGTTAAAGTTAAAACCTTTTTTGAAGAAGAAGCTCGGGCGGGATCTCCGATTATTCCATTTAATCAAATATACAAACGAATTTCGGCAGCGACAGGTTAGTGTTGTCAACTTTCTTGTTATAAATTACCCGATACTTAACTAATAATCTAAGGCTACGAAATATTCGTTTCTATTCTTGCTGCAGGTTAGCGTAACGGTAACGTATATCTATTAGGTAACCTGCTAAGTGAGTGAGCCAACTAACCTGCCAGATTTCAGATTTCTACTAACATTTATTTTATTATCTTATATTTCAGGTGTAAGTCAAGGGCTAATTTAAAAAAAAAGTTGAGAAAGGGCACGCAGCAGAAGAAACTGGTACAAAAATTCGGACACCAGGCAAGGAGAGAAAACGTAAAAGTGTGTAACGTTATACGTTGATTATATCTATAATTATTAATTATTTGCAAACCTACTTAATGAATAGTTTACGCTTGCAACTGATATATAAATAACTAAACATCCCAATCAGTTTTATAAAATATTATGGCGAGCTTCGCGCACGAAACTGGTTTGTTGGTAGGCGTCTCCCCTCTCCATGCGCGTCGTTAAAGTTCGCGCACTTCCAGCGGTCCGTGGAAGAATCTCGACCGGCGGCTTGACCTAACACTACGGAGCAGAGTGAACGTGTCTAGCGATTTATTAATTGTACCTGCCACTACCATCTTTACGCAACGAACAACATTTTGAAAAGTTGCAAAGTTCAAACGTTCAAAAGTAAAAAAGTTCTACGTCTATTAAAATTAAATAATATTTAATTCAGTGTAACCCCAAATCGGGTGAGTGTTGCAAAACTTATAATAACTAGTTTTAAGTATTCGCTGCATGACTTGCTAAAAATATACGCTGTTTGCTATAATCAGCTTCATGTCATTCGAATTGCCGATGTGTTTTTTTTTTTTTTTTTTTAGCGTCATTGTAACGCTGTTGCCTTGCAGGTAGAAAAAAAAAACTTATTGATGGAAGCAAGGTACATCTGTTTAATTAAAAAGTATATAAATATGATTACAAAATATTTAATATTTAAATAAGTTAACGTGAGTTCCCGATATCGAGCGCGTGTGAAGTTCTAGCCCGCCTAAAGAAAAACCACTATCCTGGTAGTTCCCAGAACGTAGGTGACTGGTGGCAGCCAAGTAGGTAGGTTGGTCTTCCAACGGCGGTTAAGGCAGCTTGTAGGGTTGAACAGCCTCAGCCCTCGCAGCGACGGTACAGAAAACTCCGGTACGGAAGAACCCTGGAATTTCCGGAATTGGACATTTTAGAAAATGACCGAATTCATGCTACTGACTGCAACATCCTGACAACCGTTGAACGTGGAATCTACGGTGGAAAGCGGCGTTCTAGCATCAATTAGCTACCCAGATGAAGCAGTCTAATCAGCGTGGTACAATTTTAAAAGCATGATGAATGACTAGCAGAAAAATGATAACTAGTGATGTAGGGTAGGTGAGAAAAAATATAACAAAATTTTATATCAGAATTTACGGATACATAACCACCTTCTACTAATCAAAACAAAGAATACATTTAAAGAAAGAAGTTAATTATTTAAAAAGTAACTGTTATGATCCGTTACACCTATGTTACGGTCACTCGGTAAAATCATAAAGTTAAGGTAGTGTTTAAAATGACGATCACAACCAATACACTAACGTAAAAAACACATCGGCAGTTCGAATGACATGAAGCTGATTATAGCAAACAGCGTATATTTTTAGCAAGTCATGCAGCGAATACTTAAAACTAGTTATTATAAGTTTTGCAACACTCACCCGATTTGGGGTTACACTGAATTAAATATTATTTAATTTTAATAGACGTAGAACTTTTTTACTTTTGAACGTTTGAACTTTGCAACTTTTCAAAATGTTGTTCGTTGCGTAAAGATGGTAGTGGCAGGTACAATTAATAAATCGCAAGACACGTTCACTCTGCTCCGTAGTGTTAGGTCAAGCCGCCCCGGTCGAGATTCTTCCACGGACCGCTGGAAGTGCGCGAACTTTAACGACGCGCATGGAGAGGGGAGACGCCTACCAACAAACCAGTTTCGTGCGCGAAGCTCGCCATAATATTTTATAAAACTGATTGGGATGTTTAGCGATGATTGGCGCTGATAGCTGAAATACAGGCTTCTGCCTAGTTCGGCTACAGATGTTTAATTCATTTGTAATTTTAAAACACAGCCTAAGTATTTTCATGAATCAGTATGTAATTTGTTTTTGGAAAATAAATGTTATTATTATAGTTATTTATATATCAGTTGCAAGCGTAAACTATTCATTAAGTAGGTTTGCAAATAATTAATAATTATAGATATAATCAACGTATAACGTTACAAGTGGATTTGTGTATGTTGATGATTTTGACATGGGAGTTATACGGAGGAAAGTACATGAATTTTATTCTGCTAAAAAAGAGGTCCCTACTGTTAAAAAGCTTCTAGAGGTCTTAAAGACAGAAATAAATTACACAGGAAAGCGAGAGTCTGCGAAAGCTGCTTCACAAGGTGGGATTTCGTTTTAAAAAATCTCAATTTAATCGAAAGTTTCTTATGGATCGTAATGAAATATCATCTTGGAGAGCTAGGTACTTGCATGCAGTGGATAAAAATAACAAATCTTCCCTGCCCCGGCCCATAATTTATTTAGATGAGACCTATATTCACTCTTCGTATACATCGGGTAAATGTTGGCAAGAAGAGGGTGAAGACGGAGTATTGGAGCCTGTATCTAAAGGGCAAAGATATATTATTGTTCATGCGGGAGGAGATACTGGATTTGTTACAAATGCACTACTTGTGTTTAAATCAACACAAAAAGTGGTGATTATCATGACGAGATGAATAGTACCAACCTTAAAAAAAGGGTTATTGAAAAACTTGTGCCTAATTTACGAGAGCCATCCATAATAGTGATGGACAGGGCCTGATTTACCCACATTCTAGTTAGGCTAGAGCCTAAGGCGCAAGGACCGAGGGGGCGCTGAGAATTAACGTTGATTTTCACTTTTTTTTTTCGCATTTTTATTCATTTATAAATAGTTCTACATTCTTGACTTTTTTTTAATGCTTTTACATTAATTTCAAAATAATTCCAAAATAATTTTCCAGCTATACCTACCGACCACTTTAAATATTAAAACGACATTTTTAGGTAGGTAGACAAGGAACCCTTATAGTTTCGCCATGTCCGTCTGTCTGTCCCCACTGTAGCTCAGTGACGATTAGTACTAGAAAGCTGTAATTTGGCATAGGTATACACATTAATCATAAAATAAAATCATGAAAAAAAGGGTTTCATATAAATATAGAGTATATTCGTGAGTTGAACAGGCGCAGGCAGGACAGGCCGGGGGGGGGGGGGGCATATTCTTATTTAGCCTAGGTGACGAAGTCTAAATCAGGCACTGGTGATGGATAATGCTACTTATCACCGTATTTGTGAGAATAAAGTCCCAAATATGAATTCCTTAAAAAAGATATGCAATTATGGTTGACCCAAAATAAAATTGACTACGGAGAGGATTTGACTAAACCTCAGCTTTTAGAAATAATTAAGAGAAACAAGCCCGAACCTGTATATGAGATTGAAAACATAAGACAATAGACATACTCGTAAATGCTTATATTTTTTACCACCTTATCACTGTGACCTCAATCCCATTGAACTCATATGGAAAAGTAAAGTACATAAAAGAAAAGTTGCAAATGTAAATATTGAGCATAAAAATGCTGAAATTCCTAGTTAGAGAATCTTTTGACGCTATTACAGTTCATGAGTGGGCACAGCATTGTAAACACATTCGCAGGTTAGAAGAAGAATACTTAAAACATGATTTGTATTTATATAAACCTTTTATTATAGAAGTGGTAAGTGACACTGAAACCGAAAGCGATAGTGATAATGACGATAGTGGTACGGAAATAAGCGCAGTATGGCCTCACAACCAGGATGAAGTTGTGTATGCAGGTTCTTCTAAAAATCACAATTACTGTAAACTGGTTTTCAATAAATTATTGTAAAGCAATTTATTTTTTTTTTTATTACACTACACTACCACTAGGTACCACTGCTAATTATAATTAGTCAAATCTGGTGTTAGGGGTTAGGTACGGTCATAACTAAATGCTAGACATCTGGTACCTCTTGCAGGGTAGGTACCTACTTAACTTCGCATTAAAGTTGTATCCCCCCCGTGGAACATTTTATCTGCTGAATTTCCACTTCATTGGATTACTTTTTAGATAAAGCTATTATTTATTCCTGAGAGATTAAACTGTCAGCGTAGCTACGTAACTGTAAATTATCAAATTCTTTTTATTTATTTTATTATTTTTATATAGGTATCATTGTTTTTAATTTGTAAAAACTGTAATTCTTATTAAACGATTATGTCTAATGAGAAAATTTCCTTCTTGAAAACTTACTCAATTTTGGGCACCTTATATTAATTAGCAACACTGAATCGACGGTGCCGTTCTCTTTCAGTTCACTGATAAGTTGGTAGGACTGTAACAATAGGTTATATGTGTTCTGTGGTAACAATCTGTCTGAGGGGCTTGTGGCTAAGTAATAACAGCCGCACGGGTCGATCGTTCAGGTTAAGCTACGCTTGCCGCGGTTGGTCCGTGGATGGGTGACCGTCTTTACATACCAAGACCCCTCCGTGCCTCGGAAAGCACGCTAAGGCGCTGACAAGACCCAATTGACCAAAATAGGCTTCTCTTAAGAAAGAAAATTGCCAAATCTGTATAGTTTGTGGTAGCGGAAAAAATATATGTTAATTTTGAACATATTTCCCAGACGTCTTATTCTAATGCAGAACTTGGTTGTTTTTTATTTTCGATTACTCAACTCAATTCTGAGTAAATAGATAATTTACTTCATATTTTGCAATAAATTACAAGCGTTTTGTCGTCGCGCTTCTCTTTCTTTTCTATGCAATCTGACAGTGACCGCGGTTTAGGTGTTGTCAGCGTCTTAAGAGGACTACAAGACCTAAGTGTCCTTGAAAAACGCACGCACACATTTACACAATCGACGTGAACGCCGCCTAACGACGACGCCCATATAACTAACGGCATAGCGAGGTTACGCCCGAGTATTGTAATAGATGGCGCAGCAAGGACGCGCAAGTAAGATATAGATCTAACAGTAAAATGTTATGTTACTTGAAAAATTAAGGATGTGTTCCTAACTAATATTATAAATGCGAAAGTGAGTTTTGATTCTTATGCTTTCACGCTGAAACAGCTAAACGGACTTAGATAAAATTTGGGACATGGGCAGACCATGATCTGGAGAAGAACATAGGCTACTTTTCATCCTGAATCGCGGGCAACAGCTATTTTTAAATAAAACTGATTCAATAATAATTGACATTTAGTTTTACGCTCTTTTTCAGGTTAACGTTGTGTGAAATTTAATTTCAAGCTTTTTGTTAGGTTTCTATCTAATGTTCCGTGATTTGACATCTCATATAACTTTATAAAACATGGGAAACGTTAATAATCCTATGTCCAATTTGGATGTTCTTTTATCTTATCTATCAAGAAATTATATTTGTATTCATTTAAAAAAAACTATAGGTACTCCTGGTACCTATAGTTTTTTTAAAGAAATTATATTTGATAATTTCTTGATAGATAAGATAAGTTTTTATTCGTATAAAATATTGAAATATTAAACAGTAATAATAATTAATTAAATATTAAAAAAAGTAATCAATCTAAGTAAAATGTGTTTGCGGAAAAATATTCTTCTATAATAATTTAAGCTTTCTATAATAATAATCTTTAATTTAACCCATCTGTTTCTCGGTTTTCACGTTGGGCATGATATTGTCTTACAAGCCACCTAAAATTCCATTATTATTTTTAAAACCAATTGAAACAAATCTAAACGTGTTTGTGGCAAGGTGATGTTATAAATATTACCTGTCTACTAAAGGCTTATTCTAGTACATGGACATTGGTTATATCATCAAACCAAAAATTAAATTTCAATAAAATCAAAAAGCAATAAATAAAACTAAAAATAAAACACATTATTGCATTCGAAATAATACAAATTGGATATTAATATGCAACGCACTGAACAAAATACCGTAACCATAATAACTTCAAGCCTTATTCAAGTAAACCTGTCAATACTAAGTGACAGCTTGCAACCAGCCTTACCGATATAACTCCTAGTTATTTGACTGTCGGATTCGCGAGCCAGGTCAGGGAAGCGACCGCAGACTAACAATATAAACTGAAATCGCACTATTATCGCGAGTGTCGCAGGCTTTCCTTATGGCTCCGATATAGATATTTATTTGGAGCACTTCAGAAGCAAAAGGGCCTAAAGGATCTTACGAAAAAGAAGGCTGCAACCTGTACGCGTAGCGCCGCGGCGCCCTAGGTCCGCGCGTCTGCGCCAGTGTGTCACAGCCGTCACGCTGACACCAAGTTGTCAGACAGTTATATAGTTGTTTTTTTTTTGTGTGAATGTGAATGCGAAACTTGTAAATAATTATTTAAGTATTTGTGCATAGTTATTATTCATTTTAGGTAAGTCGTTTTACATCTATGTTAAATTCCGGCAATAGCGACGCCGGATATAATGCCAGTCAACCTGCCACATCGCTTGATGTCCAGGTGAGATGTCCCCATTGCTCCCAGCCACGCTTCTTTAAAGGCAAACGGGGGCTACGGATACACTATGGCAAGGTTCACAAACCTCATAGTGTAACTTTGTGCCCCCCAGCCACATCCCCAACATCTTCAACTCCTGATCAAAGTTTGTGGAAAACGTTGGCAAAATTCAAAAATTCTACCCCTGTATTAAAGAGAGTTCCCCGGGGCGCGAGACGGTCTGTTGCACTGAATCTGGCACAATGTCTCCATCTTGCGACCCAGGAGAACTCACAAAGTGCCTGGGAGCAATTACTTACCTTCCCCTATAGGATTCTGCATGTCCAAAAGAATTTGGCAACCAAAAAAAACATTGACCAACCAAATTAAAGATAACTGTAACAAATCGACCCTTATTTTAGATCCAAAATTACCTGCTTCCAATAACCTTTCACGAAAAGGCTTATGCTCACATGTAGAATCCAAATTAAGTGAAGGTGACATCAGAGGAGCGGCCAGGCTCCTGTTCAGTAGTGATGCGGTGGCGCCCTACTCTCCAGAAACTCTTTCAGCCCTGGAGAGTAAACATCCAGCGCCTGCGGATGGCCTCACTTTCCCCGACCCCCCTCTTCCTCCCGATCCGGATTCAAATCCTCTTAATGTTACTGCCCCCCAGCTGATTGTAGCCGTGGGGCCAACTTATGTGCCCTGCGCAAGAGGGACGGCGCATTCGTCCCATTGCCGTTGGGTGCACCTACAGGCGTACGGCAGCCAAAATATGCTGCAAATTGTACAGCGATACTCTTACTAACAAATTCCAGCCCCTACAGCTTGGCTTTGGATCCAAAGGGGGCTGCAAGGCTGTCGTACATGCCCTTTCCAGTTTTTTGAATGCCAATAAAGGTGAGGTTATCCTCAAGGTTGACGTCAAGAACGCCTTCAACTCTGTTAACAGGGACACATTGTTGGCTGAAGTAAAAAAGGAGTTACCACAAATTTATAGCTTTATGTGGGAGTGCTACAGGCACCCATCAAAATTATTATATAAAGACAACGTTTTGGAATCTGCAGTCGGATGCCAACAAGGTGATCCTCTCGGGCCAGTAATTTTCAGTTTGGCTATCCATCCCATAATACAACAACTAAATTCAAAATTTAATGTGTGGTATTTAGATGATGGAACACTAGGAGGTGACGTAGACACCGTTCTAAAAGATCTTCAATTACTAAAGCAGCAGTTCCAATCCATTGGCCTTGACCTCAACTACTCCAAATGCGAAATTTACCTTTGTGACAATACCGACAGAGAATCGACCATACAAAAATTTAATTCAATAGCCCCAGGTATCAAAGTTTTGGAAAAAAGTTCACTACACCTCCTAGGTTCTCCAATTTTAGAAGACAGTTTTTCACCATTCGTCGAGGAAAAAATTAAACATTTTAACGATATTTCGGATAGACTTTCTAAAATTAATGTACACTCGGCATTCACTCTTATCAGATATTGCTGTTTTGGTCCAAATTTTATGTATTTTCTCCGCTCTTCCACTTTATGGAAGCAGCCACACCTTTTAGACAAAATTGATCATATTATTCGAAGTACTCTTACATCCATTTTAAATGTGGCATTGGACGACCGCGCGTGGCTGCAAGCCACACTACCCATTCGTTTTGGTGGGCTCGGCGTCCGCAAAATTTCTAGTGTAAGCCTACCGGCGTTCCTGTCCTCGGTCCACAGCACCGAAAAGTTAACCACAAAAATCTTAGCTCCTTCTCAGGTTGACTCTGAAGTGCCGTGTTTGACCGATGCGGTGAACGCCTGGAAAATGGCTTGCCCGGATACGGTTCAGCCCGAGAACCCATCTTCCCAGAGACGGTGGGATGAGCCGCTCTGCAGGTTGGTACGGAATAAACTCATTAATACGTCCACCAATACTGCTGAGCGTGCCCGCCTGCTGGCTGTGGGTGAATGGGAGTCGGGCCTTTGGCTTCAGGCACTACCGTCACCCAACATAGGCACCATGCTGGGTGACACCACATTCCGGCTCGCTACATGTTTGCGTCTGGGCGCTCCTTGCGGGGTTCCACATCGCTGTCAATGCGGTGAAGGAGTCGACTGCCTTGGACATTATGGCCTATCCTGCAGTAAGAGTGCTGGTCGGATAGCACGGCACGCCAGCATTAACAACATCATCCGTCGGGCTCTTGTCACCACCGGGGTGCCAGCTGTTTTAGAACCCAATGGCTTGGCACGTGATGATGGGAAGAAGCCAGACGGAATGACCATAATGCCGTGGAAGTTGGGTAGGCCTTTGGTGTGGGATGCAACCTGTGTCGACACTCTCGCGCCTTCCCATCTTCCTAGCACGGCGGGCTGTGCTGGGGCGGCTGCTGCAGAAGAAAAACCTCAAACGGCGCAAATATAACAACCTTATTGGGAGCTATATGTTTGAGCCGTTTGGGGTTGAAACACTTGGGCCTTGGGGTCCGAGTGCCCATCGAGTATTTCGGGATATCGCCAAAAGGTTGGTAGAGTCTTCACGTGACCAGAGGGGCCTTTCTCTAGCCCAAAGAATCAGCATTGCCATTCAACGTGGCAATGCTGCCAGCCTTTTGGGCACTTTTTCCATTGACAGCGATGCGGACGAATTTTTTGATGCCCAATGAGCTCTTCCGCCTTTTTGTTTGTGTATAGTTTTAGTTAAGATAGGATATCATTTATTTATTTTTATTAAGTAAAGTAATTATATAGTCGGTCTGTGTTTTTGAGAGTTGAGATTAATTCATTATTGTATTGTGTGTTGAGAAATAGAATGACAAATGAATAAAATACATACACAAAGTACATGCTTAGATGAATATGTACTTTTATCAATAACTTCACAATCGTGATCTTTGTGGCACCTGTTTTCAATCTATAAAAAAATATTGAAGATTTTAAATTACGTAGAAATGTAAATTCTAAATATTGTAGTCCACAAGATAGGTAATTGAATTTCGTTTATTTTTGTACTTGACCAAAATACCATTTATTTCGTCATGCCTATTATCAAATAAGCCGATGTCTTTTTCTGAAAAAACAAAAACATTTGGTATTTTTAGCTTCTATTTATTGTTATTATAGCTTATACAGGGTGTCCAGTAAATAGCACGACATACTGCAGGGGGTGATAGCTAGGGTCACTACCTATCAATACAACACAATATATGTTCAGCAAAATCTTACGGATTTACAGTTTTACAAAATTTTCCGAAATACCGAAAAATCTCTACCTTGAAACAGATTTTTAAGCATCTCGTAATGAAAAAATCCTTTTCTAGTACTTCTTTTTACATCAAATTATTCGTGAATAGTTACTTTACTCATTGATAAGTCTTTTTTCTATCAAAGACAAGAATGTTTTCAAGAAATACTATTATTTGTTTAAATTTGCACAGAATTATTTTCTTATCACTTAAGTTTAACCTACAGTGGTGAAAAAAAAATGTATGTGGCAGTTTTGTACAACAAACTTAAAAAATTGCTTGTTTAATGGTGATTTTGGAAAGATACAATACTAGTACATTTTCATTTTAAAAAATACGAAAAATAAGCTATTTTAGTTAATAAGAGCATTTTATTTTAAATGCAAGTAATGTGACTTTGAATTCGAATCGTTGTAAGGTCGTACTACGGTTCGAATTACATAATAATTAATCTACAGCCGACCGGCCGGCCGGTCTGTAAATGACATCTTGAAGGATAAGGTGATAGTAAAAAAAAACAGAGGAGTTAACTTTAATAAACATTTATTGAAATAAATTACAATAAATGCTCAAATTGTTTCCCTTGTGCCCTAATACACGCTCGGCATCATCTTAAAATTGAGCTTTTGAGTCTTCTCAGGCTTATTTCCGATATTTTTCTTGCTGCAATGTTAACCCTTGCTCTCAATTCATTGTCATTTTGGATCGGTTTTTCATAGACTTTGTCCTTCATGGCACCCCAATAAAAAAAACTCAGGGGGTTTAGGTCCGGAGACCTAGGTGGCCATAATATCGGTCCCAGTCGCCCAATCCACCTGCCTGGATAAGCTTCATCTAAGTAAGCTCTTACTTCCCGGCCATAATGAGCAGGGCACTCATCATTTTGAAGCCACATCACCTCTCTTAGCTCACTCGGAACATTTTCAAGGAGCGTGGGTAGGGTTTCTCGTAAAAACTCCAAGTAATTATTGGCATTTAATGTAGGTGGAAGCTCGACGGGACCCACAATCTGGCCATTAAAAATCCCACACCATAAATTTATTTTGAATTGGTACTGGGACCTGTCTTCTCTTGACACATACGGATTTTCTAATTGCCAACTAGGTAAATTATGCAAATTCAAGTACCTAGCCGTCCTTTCTGCAGGCTGACTCATCACTCCATAACACCTTATTAAAAAAGTTTGGGTCCTCCCGATGCATTTCAAGCATGCGGCGGCAGAATTGAACTCTCGGCAGGTAGTCTCTAGTTAAAAGAGTTTGCACGCGTCGTACGTGAAATGGATGGTATCCATACCTCTTAAGTACTGAATGAACAGTGGACTTCGGTATCCCTGTGCGCCGTTGTATCGCCCTAACCGAAGTTGTCGGGTCTTGTTCTCGTTCCTGAAGCACTATGTCTTCGTCAACAACTTGAGGCCGTCCACCGCCACGTTGACCAGGGAGTCTGCCTTCCATGTAGGAGTTATGCACTCTGGTAAACATTTCATGGTGTGGATGTCTCCTATCGGGAAACCTTTCCCTGTAGAGGGTGGCAGCAGCTCGGGAACTTTGGCCAGCTTCTCCGTAAATGGTGCATCTCAGCATACTCTCGCTGCGTATAACCAGGAAAAACGCGGCGGTTGGCCATGTTATAAAACACAAAAGTCCAGGTGGTCGCCAAGTCGTCGTAGTGATCACAATAAAAAATCCAAATCGTAAGGCAAACAAAGTCCGGGGTCCAAGGCACAAAACAGTCGTCAGTACGAAACAATAATTTGTGAACACAGAGATGCGTTGCGCACGGTTTAAGGTAGCGTACTGACAAGTGTCGCAAATAAGGTTGAGAGTGAGACACAAAATCACAATGCAAGAAAGAGCGGGATAGCACATGCGCTTCTTTTGTTAGACAGTAACCGGTCGGGTCGGGTCGGTCGGCGAGCAGGTAAAAACCTTTAGTCATTACGCGTGCACGTCGCATTTTACGTGTCACAACTAGTTTTATAATAATTCGCGTAAATGAGCAGCTATTACTTATTCTCATAGTGGTTTTTGTCAAAATTACGTTAATTACATTTTCAACAAAATCAGCTTCTCTGGAACTAAAATAGCATTTTTTTGTATTTTTTTAATGAAAATGCACTAGTATTGTATCTTTCCTAAATCACCATTAAACAGGCTATCGTATAAGTTTGTTGTACAAAACTGCCACATACATTTTTTTTTCACCACTGTAGGTTAAACTTATGCGAAAATAAAATCATTCTGTGAACATTTTAACAAAAAAAACTATTTCTTCAAAACTTTCTTGTTTTTGATAAAAAAAAAAACTTATAATGAGTAGAGTAACCTATTCACGAATAATTTGATGTAAAAAAAGTTCTAGAAAAGGATTTTTTCATTACGAGATACTTAAAAATCTGTTTCAAGGTAGAGATTTTTCGATATTTCGGAAAATTTTGTAAAACTGTAAATCCGTAAGATTTTGCTGAACATATATTGTGTTGTATTGATAGGTAGTGACCCAAGCTATCACCCCCTGCAGTATGTCATGCTATTTACTGGACACCCTGTATAAGGTGGCGGTACTTACGTATTGGAATAACTTCCATGTTGATATTTTCGACCGTTTTTCTCCTGTAAAAAATAATTCGATTTTTAAGGTTTTTTTTTATTTATATACTTAATTATAGAAATGTATATAATAAATATATGTACAGATATTCTATGTCACGAAGTCCGTTTGGCTATGAATGTTGTCAAGCGTGCACATGCACATTGTTTTTGTGTGCGTAACCTCGAGAGCGCTCAGTGTCGATCGGGACACGGTCCGGATCAGTAGTGGTTTTTAGTTCGCGCCAAATTGTTTCACGGAGTAAGGTCAGCATGGCAACAAAACGAAGAAGAGTTGTCCATAGTGAGGTAATATTTATTTATACGTTTTCAATTAAAATGTTATACAAAGATACTTAATATATCAATAGAAGTATTTATAAAATGAATGTTTTTTTGTGTTATAAAATGTTTATATTACTTAATTATTTTGATTACATTTTGTTTTAGGGTCGAAACATGATAGCTAGTGTTTATCATTTTCTGCGAGAAGAATATGAATTTACAAAATCATTAATGGAACTCAACTGTGATTTGTCTCATTTACGAGATCATTACACGCCGTACAGCTGAAGCTACGGGTGTGAGCCAAAAAACAGTTCAAAGAATATTAAAAGAAGAGAAGGAATTGCCATCCACTTCATCAAAATTCACTTCACCTATGAACAAAAGGAGAAAGCGAGATAATAAAGTGGATATAGATAATTTTACAGCCGATGTGGTTCGCAGTACTGTACAAGATTTCCATATTGTCCATAAAGAAATTCCAACATTAGCTAAGTTAAGAACAGCATTGAATGAAAAAATCGGATTCGAAGGTTGTTTAGAAACTGTTCGCAAGTTACTGTTCAAATTAGGTTACAAGTGGCGCAAAACAGTGAACAACCGTAAAGTCTTGACGGAACGTCATGATATACAAATGTGGCGTTTAAAATATTTAAAAAAAATAACAGAGTACCGCTCTCAAAGTCGGCCCATTGTCTACACCGATGAGAGCTACGTCCTTTCGACACACGTGCGAAACAACACCTGGGCAAAAAAAAGGAAAGAACTCCGTTTTAAAAAAAAATTAGCACAAGCACTCGCTTTATTTTAGTGCACGCGGGAACCAAGGATGGTTTTATTGAAAATGCTTCCTTGGTTTATAAGGCCAACTCAACAGCTGGTGATTATCATTCAAATATGAGCTATGATAACTATGTAAAATGGCTAAATGAAAAGTTGCTACCCAATTTACTTCCGCGCTCTGTCATTGTCTTAGACAATTCTTCTTATCACAACACACGGGCTGAACGACTACCGACGCAATCTACAAAGAAAGCCGATATGCAGCAATGGCTCAGGGATAAGGGTATAGCATTTGATGAATCTCTTCTTAAATTGGAATTGTACGATACAATAAAGAAGTACAAAGCCCAACACGTAATCTACAAGATTGACGATTTTATAAAAAGCAAGGGTTTTGATGTCTTACGCCTTCCCCCTTATCACCCAGAATTAAATGCGATTGAAAATATTTGGGGGATCGTTAAAAATTATGTCGCATCTAAAAATATCGAGCAAAACATGACGAATACGGAAAGACTGATCAATGAAAGTTTGGGCCAAGTTAGCAGTGAAACGTGGCAAAAAACTCATGTTGAAAAAATTGAAAAAGACTACTTGAAATATTTTGATCTCGATTTTGAATTTATAATCAATGTACAAGATGATTCTGACGACAGCAAAACGGAATCGGAAATCGAAAATTTATCTGATAGTGATTGAAAATACTGAATAGTCCTACTTGTTTCGTTTCCATTCTGTAACACCAATGCTTAATTAAATGCCTACATATTCTTAATATTTTTGTATTTATTGCAACCTAATCTAATTTATTTACAAAATGTATATACTTTTAAAACCAAAATATATCTCGACTTGAATATATATCAGATTTTTTTGCTAACGTTACCTACTTTTACAAACACAAGCGCGCTTGTCGGGATACGTCAATACTACAATCAAAGCCGAACGGACTTCGTGAAATAGAATATCTGTACCTACATCGTAGTAGTTTCCACACATCTTTTAAAATACGCTACTGTATCATTTGAAAGAAGTACCTACCGATAATACAGACCATATGAACTGATTGCACTTACTTAGACGTTTCCAAAATTCATGGTTTTATAGTTATAAAAATAAAAATATTTATTTTTATAACTATAAAACCATGAATTTTAAATGGTAATAATAAAATGCTCTATCTTACCTTTTAATTTCGTTTATAAGTTCGGCATTTGATTTATACGAACGTTTTTTTAATTTTTAGTCCTCGCAACGGGTTTCACTTTCTTTCCCATGACATTCCATTTTTTTTTTCTTTTTCTTTTTTTTGGTTGATTTTTCTTTTAAAAATGATACAATTTCATAACAAACTACTTTATTACGCTATTTTAACTTAAAGTATTTTATATCTACACGAAATAAAAATATTTACGCAAAGAAAATATGAAACAATGAATTCACAAACAAAACTTTACAAAAACATTAAATAATCGGGGCGGAAATAATGCGGCGAAAAGAACGACACGTCTGTATAGCATCAGGCCTCGGCCGGCACAAAAGTTACTCTGTGGCCGGCACTGTCGGTACATAGTAGGTAGTGGTGTTCAAAGTTGCTTTATGGCAAGCACTTGCTTAATGCTATATGCTGTTTATTTCACGCAGCTTTTTTATATGCGTAGGTACTTGTTACGACCAAACGGGCGGGCGCGAATAAAACCAGCGCGGTGTTGTCAGAGCGGAATATTACATCGCGTTTAAGATTTTATTACGGAACAGTAAAAAAAAAAAAACAATGAACTTTCCTTCATACTTTCGAGGCTTAGGACTGTCTATTTGATTAAGTGTTATTAAGAAATAAAGTATGTTAGTATTTAAAACCATTATAGGCGTATTTAAAAGACCAATGTTCCTTCTAAAAATTTTCGTTCGTTAAATACCTACACACAAAACAACAACACGATACCTCACTCAGTCAATCGTCCATACTTACACAATTAGTTTTTATTTACATAATCAATATTGCGTATCCTATCACTGTTTATTTACACTAAAAACGCACGAAGCAAAACAAAATTGTTTATAATATTACGTTACGTACGTGAGCCGCCTGAGATCGCGATAACACTCGCGGTGCCTAAAACGATTACACACGCGACCGAAAGCAAACGCTAGCATGCGACGACTAGCCACCCGGCGGCCGGCACCCGCCGCTTTGCTATGCCTGGTTGCTTATTACTACTAGTGGTGTTCAAAGTTGCTTTATGGCAATCACTTGCTTAATGCTATATGCTGTTTATTTTAAGCATACTATTTTATATGCTTTAGTTTAAGCTTTTTATATGCGTAGGCACTTGTTCGACCAAACAGGCGGGCGCGAATAAAACCAGCGCGGTGTTGTCAGAGCGGAATATTACATCGCATTTATGAATTTATTACGGAATAGTAAAAAAAACAATGAACTTTCCTACATACTTTCCAGGCTTAGGACTGTTTATTTGATTAAGTGTTATTAAGAAATAAAGTATGTTAGTATTTAAAACCATTATAGGCGTATTTAAAAGTTCAATGTTCCTTCTAAACATTTTCGTCCGTTAAACCATCAAAATCAAAATCAAAAGTCATTTATTCAAACTAGGCTGAAAATCAGCACTTTTCGAACGTCAAAGTTACATAAGACAGTCCCCCAAAAATGCCCGCCCGTCACCACTTCCTAGTGCTTTAGCTGGGAAGAAGAAGTGGTGGAACAAACTCCCCAGCAGCACGTCTGTCTGTTTAGTTATATAAACTTGATTTTATACAAATCGCATGCAAAGTAATTAACATTACGAAACACAAAACATTGGATTAAATTACACACTTGCCATACGTTAGCTAGCACGCGCCAGTATACCAACAAAACAATGAACAAAGTGTACTCAAGCAGATAAAAATTTCAACATAAAAAAAACGTAAATAGAACTTAATACCTAAATAAAAGCCTCCAGGCATAAAGGGCGTGCCCGCTTACATAAGGCAATTGCTGTAGCTCGAAGTGAGAAATGATAAACTAGCCCCATCGAAGTAAAATAAGTAAACAATTACTAATAACAATTAAAACCATGATCAGCAAGACGACCAGTCATCACAAGCAGCACCCGTTCACGAGCATAACGCAAAGATCAGCCATCACCCCCCTCGCCATATTGGAGGGAAGGAGGCAACCCGATCCCCGACGCTACCGCAGGCAGTGACATCTAAGGGAGCATGACGAGCTTGCTGCCGGTTGCTCAGGCAAGAATAGTATAATCAATAGTCGAGGACGCTAGCTAACCACTTATTGCAATACAACTCATAAAACACATGTGTGTTGTTCATTACAATGTTGTAATGAGTAGATTATGTCACTAATAAATTAAAATTTAACTAAATTAAATTACATTGACTTATACAGTCAAATAAAAAAATAATCAATTATATGAACTCATATAACCTGTCAGTAGGAAAGCTAATTCTGGAGAAAGAACATAAACATTGTCTTGGGTTAATCACAGCGACCAACTATTCTTATCGTTTAAGTAGTCATTGATACAATAGTATGCCTTTGAACAAAGGGTGGATTTTACTTTAGTTTTAAACGCATTAAAAGGCAAATCTAGCAAAGAAGAGGGCAGCATGTTATAAAAAGTTATACCAAGCCCAACAAATGAGTTATGTACCTTATGAAGCCGGTGAAATGGAGCTCGTAATTTGTCCTTATTTCTGGTGTTAATATTGTGAATATCACTATTTTTAGTGTATAAGTGTATATTTTGCCTAATATATAAGATGTTGGCGAAGATGAATTGTGATGCCACCGTGAGAATACCAACATCTTTAAAAAAATCTCTCAGAGAAACTCTGGCACCAAGCTGGTAAATAGCTCGAACTGAGCCTGCCCGCTAGGCTTGATATATGAGGGCCCCACTGAAGATTGGCATCTACTGTTATACCAAGAAAAACTGCCGAGTCTACAGTTTCAAGCACCCCATTATCTAAGACGATGTTGGGACCTAGATTCCTAACATTTGGCAAGGCAAACTTTATACATTTCGTTTTCTTGGCATTGAGAACTAGGTTATTCGTCGTAAACCAATCCGTGACCATTGAGAGTGCACTGTTTACGTCATCAAAATCTTGTCTATTCCTGTTTACTTTAAAAAGAAGTGAGGTGTCATCTGCAAACAATACAACGTCACAGATACCCTTTAAATAAAATGGTAAGTCATTAATATACACTAAGAATAAGAATGGACCCAGTATTGAGCCTTGAGGTACACCTAACTGAACTGGTAACCCAGAAGATTTTACACCATTCACATCTACACATTGGAACCTATTATGTAAATAAGAATTTATTACTTTGAGAGCTTCATTTTGGACACCATAATGACACAGTTTACGCAAAAGCGTGTCATGGTCCACGCAATCAAAGGCTTTGGAGAGATCACAGAAAACTCCAATAGCATTTTGCGAGTTCTCCCATGCGTCAAATATGTGTTTCAGCAGTGCAACACCCGCATCTGTAGTCGAACGACCTTTTGTAAAGTTCATTATGAAGGAGGCTGTTTAAATTAAAATGTCTTAGCAATTGCTTGAGTATTAACTTTTCAAATATTTTGCTAAATGCAGGTAAGATAGAAATAGGTCTGAAATTGCCAACGTCATTTTTATTACCTGATTTAAATAAAGGTATGATTTTACTACACTTCTTGAGGTCAGGAAAAGAGCCCAAATCAACACATTTATTAAAAGTAACAGCTAGATAGGGGGCTACGATTTCTATTATATTGCTTAATAGTTTAATGGAGATACCCCAGATATCACCAGTGTTTTAGACTTAAGTGTGTTAAAAATATTAACTACATCACGAGGTGTTACATGTTCGAAGCTAAATAAGCGACTACATTTAGGCTCACTACTATGCAAAAGGTTTTCAGCTTTAGACGGGGACGAATTCAAGGAGCGAGTCGTAGTTATAGGTATGTTGGCAAAAAACTCATTGAATGCTTCAGCTACGTCAGCTGCTTTATTAACTAATTTGTTGTCGACCATAATCTCAAGTTGTTTTTCTTGTTTAACCGACTTACCCGTTTCATTGTTAATAATTTTCCAAGTGGTTTTTACTTTATTATTGGAATTTTTAATTGTATCGCTTAAAAAATTAGATTTAGCAAAAACACAAATCTTTTTAAATAGTTTTGAATAATTTTTGACATACTCTAAGAAAGGAGTGTCAAACCTGAATTTTTCAAACCGTATAACTCGTATAGTCGCGCTCTACTTTTATAAATACCTGGAGTAGCCCATTGGTTAAAGCCAGCGGAGGTGCCATTAATGTTAATGGTTTTGGTCTTGAAAGTAGATTGGTACTCTTTTTGCACAACATCAAAAAGAGCTCCATAGATATCATTAGGATTCACGTGTTCTACTATAGATGGTGTAATTCTATGAGCTATATTATTTTTAAACTTGTCGCACCGACTAGCTGTATAAGGCCTGCATTCTATTTTATGCGGCTTTTTATGTAATGGCATAGGGAAGCTAGCTAATAAACCACAGTGGTCAGACGTTAAGTTACTTAACACTAATTTATTTTTGGCATCACAATCACTAAAAATATTATCAATACAAGTCGACGAGGACGCCGTGATCCTAGTAGATTCAAAAAACAAGTTAATTAAATTATAAGACCTAAACAGATTGAGAAGCCTAATACTTAATGGACCCCTGGTCTGTACATAAAACTCATTGAGTGACCTGTCAAATTTCCGCACGCCTGTCCAAAGTCTCTTTGAGTTTCGTCATTCCGAGTCGACAAAATGGCGGGATTCTGCCTGTTTACGCGATTTTGCGTTCCCCTTGCGCGTATTTTTATTGTAGAGCATTAACAAGGCAACGCAAATAACATCACATGTTAAACATCTAGCAACGTTTCGCTCCGGAACGTATTTTAGTAAATTCTATAATAATCTGTGGACACGCCCACATTTTGGCATTAGTCGACCGCGATGTTATGTTGTCGATTTGGTTAATGTTTTTGCTATGGAACATAGTTGTTTTGTGTTTTTCCATTAGTGAATATCATACTAGTGTAGAATGCAAAGTTACATTTAAAATAAATACAACAATGTGTGAATTGTGCGGTTAAAAGTATGAGACGGTCATTCATAACGGCTATTTTGAAGTGTTTTCTAGTGTTTCAATTGTTTCTCAGTGATCGTAAATTAAACATTCTTATCAGCTAAAGATTTATTTGTGTTATGTTGACGTATCAAGCATAGTGATAAGATAAGAACCGAAGCTAAGGGGCTTACAGAGTTCCCGGAATAATTGTGTAAGCATACCTTTTTTTTTTTGCAATAAGGTTATTTTTTGATAAGCTTGTCATTTAAAAAAACGCATAGAGATCTCTGTTCTTTCTTAGAGTATTGTAAAGACGTGTGGTTTTAAGAAAGTTACGTATTATCTTTTGGACTTATTGCTTTTGTTTTATAAATATGACGATATTTGTACGAAAAAGTCGCTCACGCTACTTTCAACTTCGAATTAGCAATAGATTGCAAGGTGAAACTGCACTAAACCCTATATTACCTGGTAGCTTATTTCATATAACAACTTCAATGACTAGGGGTTTGTAGAGCTACGATGCGTATTTTCTGAGTTGTCGTAGTTTTAGTGAACGCTCGCGGTCAATTCTACCGACTATCGTAGCATCGATACAGGATATCGATTTAGAGTATTATAACAGTTCAGGGGGTAACATCTAAAATATTAATATTAAAATCTCCACATAAAATTATACTTTTGTTACTACTTTTTAACCTATTGAGTAAATCCTCCATTACCGATTCGAAAAGAATAAAATCTCCAGAGGGGGGTCAATAAACGCAAATTATAACGTATCGCTCGAGTTCAACACAAGACAACTCGAGCGATACGTTATAATTTGCGTTTATCGACCCCCCTCTCCCTCTCGACATCGATCGTTAAACACACAAAACAACAACACGATACTTCACTCAGTCAATCGTCCTTACTTACACAATTAGTTTTTATTTACATAATCAATATTGCGTATCCTATCACTGTTTATTTACACTAAAAACGCACGAAGCAAAACAAAATTGTTTATAATATTATGTTACGTACGTGAGCCGCCTGAGATCGCGATAACACTCGCGATGCCTAAAACGATTACACACGCGACCGAAAGCAAACGCTAGCATGCGACGACTAGCCACCCGGCGGCCGGCACCCGCCGCTTTGCTATGCCTGGTTGCTTATTACTACTAGTGGTGTTCAATGTTGCTTTATGGCAATCACTTGCTTAATGCTATATGCTGTTTATTTTAAGCATACTATTTTATATGCTTTAGTTTAAGTTTTTATATGCGTAGGCACTTGTTCGACCAAACGGGCGGGCGCGAATAAAACCAGCGCGGTGTTGTCAGAGCGGAATATTACATCGCATTTATGAATTTATTACGGAATAGTAAAAAAAACAATGAACTTTCCTACATACTTTCCAGGCTTAGGACTAATGATTAAGTGTTATTAAGAAATAAAGTATGTTAGTATTTAAAACCATTATAGGCGTATTTAAAAGTTCAATGTTCCTTCTAAACATTTTCGTCCGTTAAACCATCGATCGTTAAACACACAAAACAACAACACGATACTTCACTCAGTCAATCGTCCTTACTTACACAATTAGTTTTTTATTTACATAATCAATATTGCGTATCCTATCACTGTTTATGTACACTAAAAACGCACGAAGCAAAACAACATTGTTTATAATATTACGTTACGTACGTGAGCCGCCTGAGATCGCGAAAACACACGCGGTGTCTAAAACGATTACACACGCGACCGAAAGCAAAAGCTAGCATGCGACGACTAGCCACCCGGCGGCCGGCACCCGCCGCTTTGCTATGCCTGGTTGCCAGTGGCGGTACCTTCATATAAGCCCAAAAGCCCCGGCATGCCTTACTAAAATGCTCGATAGACAATTTATTGTACCTAACCAGTAGTTTATGAGAAAATTGCGATGATACATACGTAGATACGTAGGTACTCAGTCGAAAACTGAACTTTCTTTTTTTGAAATCGGTTAAAATTTTATTGGGCTTGCGTTATATTGAAACCCTAGGCACGCCACTGCTGGTTGCTTATTACTACATGCGCTTGCGATGTGCGACGGACAGAGCCAGAGAGTGCGATGTGCGATGTAAAGCAAAAAGCAAATGGCAACAAGTGAGAACCACGATAGCATTTGCTTTATGTTATTTATGATAAGCAATATGCTTTATTATACTATATGCTTTATTAACCACCACTAATTACTACATGCGTTTGCGATGTGCGACGGACAGAGCCAGAGAGTGCGATGTGCGATGTAAAGCAAAAAGCAAATAGCAACAAGTGAGAACCACGATAGCATTTGCTTTATGTTATTTATAATAAGCAAGATGCTTTATTATACTATATGCTTTATTAACCACCACTAGTACATAGGCGTTTACGCACACATGCGTACGTATTATGCTCGGAAATAAGAACATACGATTTACAATAAATCCATTGATTAGATCAAAAAATTAAAACACTATTATGCTATACGTTGCTTGTAGAATAATCTGACAAAAAATCAGAATGATTGCATGTATATTAGTACCTATGATTTTTACGCGTTAAAATAATGTTTTAGAGGTAACCGCGTGATTTTTTTCCATCGTATCAAATTAGTTATATTATGTTTTCAACACACTATCTAGGATATATCCTGAAGAATATCATATATTTTTCTGATTTTGTTTACCGCAGTGGATCATAAACTTTTAGGCGTTATAAAACTTGCGTTTAGCTCCTGTAGGCCTCTTAAGCCGTCGGTCCCGGCTGTCATTTGTAGATCTTTGACAGTCGTTACGGGTCGTCAGAAGCTCGAAAGTCTGATAACCAGTCTTACCAAGGGGTATCGTGTTACCATGTAACTGCGTTGTGGAGGTCAGATAGGCAATCGCTCCATGTAAAATACTAGAATACAGCTGTATCCGGTAAGACTGGAAGCCGACCCCAACATAGTTGGGAAAGGGCTAGGCAGATGATGGTAACAATCTGTCTGACCGAAGACCACAGAACATATTACTTGGGCCGAAGACTGAACACGAAATTAAAGGCTCCTACATACTGGCGCGAATTGTCGCGCGACGCGTCGCGACACAAAGGCACCGCTTGTAGCGCTACACGCGGTGTCTTTGTGCCGCGTGTAGCGCGTGACATCACAGTACAAACGGCTTCAACATACCTAATACATATTTTTACTTATAAATTAATACATTAATTAGTAATTAAACATAATAACAAAAACAAAACATACGAAAACGACTGTCCAAGCAAAAACCTGTTCCTAGCGATTAGCTGGATTGATCCGTGCACGGTGCACTCACAAAGCGCCACAGCCGACCGCGACGGACAATACACCGACAATTATCTAGTTACCCGACAAGAAAAATACTTATTGTGGGTTGTTTGAATAAACAAATTGAATAGAACTATAATAATAATAAAAAGTATAAAAAACGAAGACAAAAATTTATCAAAAATAGTCAAATTTATCTATTCGGAGAAAGTGAAGTACCTACCTATATCAATAGATGAAGTAGGTGGGAGTTAGTAATATTAATAGAAGAAGGTAAGCGTCATTTAATACGAAATGTTTCTTTGGCTGATCAGTAGGTATTGTTAGTCTCTTGACAGTTTTATATTATAACAACGTATCTCAGAATTCATTTAACAGGTGTTGACACAAAAAAAATTGCACTTAGTTTAGCAGCTTATTATTTTATTTTAGACCATCTCTAGTCTCTACTACTTAGTCTGTGGCACTTGTGGCAGTCTGTGGAGTGTCTGTGGATGAAACTGTGAAATAAACGTTGTCAAAGGTACCTAACTTTGTTTATTATTCTAAGGTTTTGTTATCAATTTAAAAGAAAGTACCTTTGGTTCCGTTACATAGACCGCGTCGCAATCACTAAGTAGTTGAAAGACAGATTACAAAATAATTAGAACGTATGAACACAATTTCTGAAGCACTAAAAAGTGTATCCGCTGCGTCTACGTGCAGATAGGTATGTTGCTAATAAACTCCTGTAATCCTGCAACTTTCATGTCGCTAGAGGAAGTACTGTAGTCACTGAATTGTTTTGTTCAGACCCTAATACGTCCCTCTGACCATAAACTTAATTATTAGATACCTATCATTTTTTTATTTAAATTCGATCATAATTTAAGGTGGATCCGCAGTGGGCTACCACTGCGGATCCACCTTAAATATGGGACGCAACCATATTTTGATCAAGATACAAACTGACCTGACATGCAAATCGCGAAAAACGTTATAAAATTTTATTATTTTTTTTGCAATTGGCAGGTCAGTGTCAAATATGTTAGTACATAAAGAATTATAAGCTTTAAAATGATTAATCATTTTAAAGATTACTTCTTTCTTAGCTAAATTTGTTCCCTATGAACAAATCTCTTATCGTCACTTAGCTATACTGCGCAAGTCACAAATTCGCCATGTGACATTTTGGATACCATTCAGTAGATGATTTTTCCTTGCATCTAATGGGCTCACACTGGAGGAAATATAATCCATATTGAGTGTGTTATTCAAAAAGTAGTTACAACTCATTGGTTGTGCTTACACCGCGCAAGTCATCAGTCCTCCATAGAATTTGACATAGTTCACATCGCTAGTTGTTAGATTGTTTGTTGTTTTTAAATTAGTTGAGTTTTTCAAACGGACTGGATACTCGGATATAGCTGAAAGGTAAGTAAACTTAAATAATAAACAACATTATAATTTTCAGAAAGACTGCCAATTTCCCAAAGAACATAAAAGGACTCCACGGGCCACTCATACTATGATGATTTACCTTATTCAATCTAAGTTCTAGATATCTATTGAAAATTATTAAGACTGATTGGAAGTTATGCATTAGTACAAGTTCGTTATGTTTTAAAACTTTTTATTTTGAGTTTTTTTATGAGAGCTAAGAATTACGCTAACAAAGTGGTAAAATAAAATCACAACCCTTGCACGTAATGTGGGAGTATCGTTGGATAGGCCGTTCAAAAAGATTGCAGATCTGTGCGAAATTAAAAGGAAAACTATCACAGCTAAGTAGGCTTTACAAGTTAACGAGTAATAGTCAAACAACTTAAATTTGCAGTTGGAGAATTGACCGTGGCAAATATCGATGTATGGGAGAACATGTCTTTCAACTACAATTTTAAGTTTTTTTGGGATAAATTCATCCCAACTATGGGACCCTTCATTGTGCGTGGTCCGACATGCACTTGGCCGGTTTTTTATGTTCTATATGTATGTAGTGTTTAGAATGATTCTGTTGTTTTGATCATCCTAAAAACACTATGCCATAAGTATTTAAAGCTACACAGCTTTTTTGTATAAGTGTCTTCTTATATAGATATATTATTAAGTAGATTTATTTAGAGTTAAAAGTAATAAAGTAAAAGTAAAAAATAACGATTTATGAATTGTTTTCATTATTCCCTTAAAAATGTTAAATGGTATACAGGCATATTTTAATCTAAATTAAATGCCCAATTTAGTAACATATTTTGTTGGATAAGGATTAATATAATACCGGTTAAAATAGCTTCGGAAATAATGTAATATCTATCTCTGAAAGATAAAATGCTTACTGTGGGTCATCCTTAGAAGATAAGACATATGCTATCGGGGACTTTTTTGTTGAACGTTTTAAGATGTACAGTTAGCGTCAAAAATATCGGGACGAACCGACTGTTCAAAATGATCTCGACAACTAAGAAAATTAAACTTTTTGATAAAATTCTTGTCAGAATGACAGTTGTCGTGTACTTTCTTCATTTTGAAACAGTTCTTATGTCATTGAGTTAATATTTAATTCTCCTAGTTGTTTAGATCATTTTGAACAGTCTGTTCGTCCCGATATTATTGACGCTGACTGTACAATCCTGCAGAACATCAATTTTATGTATGGTACGGTTTACGCGGCCCCCGCCAGTAAAGCTCCCAGGCATGAATCTTCGACAATAATCGTCATATTTCAGCCAGTTTACGCAAAACCTTAGTGAATTGTACACATAACCGTTCCTCATGAATCACTCCGTCCTTTGGTGAAAACCGTTTGAAAATCCGTTCAATACTTTTTCAGTTTATCGCGTTCAGACAGACGGATAGATGTGGCGGGAGGACTTCGTTTTATAACATGTAAGGATATGACGTGTAAAAGTGACAGAATATACAGTTTCATTTCATAGCAAATGTCACAACCGTTCCAGTCCTTTTAAAAGGTAGTTTTCGAAAATTTATGAATTAATTAATGATGATGTATGTGATCTTAATCATTTATTCTCTAAACCCTTTTCGACAGGTAGTTTAAAAAACGAATCTCTACAAACTTTATTATTTAATACCTCTTTAACCCCTATAAAATATAGTTTGCGAAAATTGATGATTATTATTATCTTTATTATTTAAAGTGTCAAGTTTGTAGATCAAAGAAGTAAGATTTTTCTTATAAACCTCTTCTCAACCCCACAGGCTTCGATTTTTTTTTAAATATTGATGGCGTTTCCATTACTAACTTACTTATAGGTTATTTATACCAATTTTCGAACTAATCTCTGACCTAAACCTCCCCTGTAAAATTTACTACCCCTTTTGACTCGTTTAGGGGTAGATTTTGAAAGACCCTGATACTGTATTGTTTTATCTTCGGTCCAGTGTCGAGTCAATAGGACCGCGCGTTAAAATTCTTCCATACTACTCAGTGAACGGAAAAAATCATGGAAGCATTACTTCAAGGGAACTAAGCGCGCATCTTGACACAAAATCCCAAACAAACTCACACATCGAAAACCCGTCGATGATTCGCGAAAATAAACAAACAATATTATTACTACTCTGGATGCACAGTTAAAAATGAACATTATTTTGTGATTGTTTGGGTTTAAATTAACATGTAACGTATAGGCCGCTAACGACATTTCTACGACGCCTCTTCGCCCACCATTCGTCGCCCGGGATGTTTCATGTAATAAGGTGCAACGCAAATAATTAATCGTGATATTGATGGTATTAAAATATAGAATTATGATAAAACATATGTTTTATGAACTGGTAAAGAGGTCTGTAAATAAAGCAGTGAGGAAGTAATAGGTAGGTGTATGCTAAAATTTATTATAAGGTAAATAAAAAATGTGTGGTCTATTTTTTATTTATTTACAATTTAGGTATCTATACATTAACATTATATCACTACTTATTATTTGCTCAGTGTTACATACATACATAAACTCACGCCTTCTTTTCATGGGAGTAGACAGGAACTACAGACATTGTTATTGTTCAGTGTTATCATGAACATAAGGAACGTGAATCCCAATGTTATTACCGTCTTTGACATTTGACTATTACCTAAGTTACGTGCCTCGGAAAATTGTGAGTTTAACGAATTTTAAGGAATTCTTGAACAATACTTTTGATAAACGGTATGTCGTGGGATGAGATATCAGTAGAGTACCTTAAAAAAAGTTTAATGTCATTATACGAGTAGCTGGTCACATATTGAAAGCATTTGTTTGATATTACAGTCAGGTTATGCTCGCTGGTTAAACATTTTTCTGATTGAACTTTCATAATATTTCGTAGGATACACTCAGAACGGTAACATACTTTAAACAAAGCTACTGTGGGATACGCCAATCCACCAAAGTCTTTAAGACATATTAATTGGTGAAAATAAACATTTTGCATAATGCCGTTCCCCATAGAAAAAAAAAGATTATGTCTAATAAAATTTGTCATTATTGTCAGGTAAAAAAGTAAATTGTTTGGTTGGCATAACATCATCCCCATAGATTTCGTGTCATAATTCAAACCGACTTAATTTTTAATAGAAATATAATAAATAGCGTTGTATTTACACGTGAAAACTAATTCCACCATTATTTTTTTGCAAATGTGATTTATTTTTACACCACTTCACTGCACAAGAAAGGCATTTTTAAATATTTAACACGCAAAAACCGGTAAATAATAGTCGACCACCGCTGTTGCCTACTGCGGACGAACTAAAAGCGTGAGCGGCGCAATCGGCGCCCGCGGCGCAATCTGCTTTGGGTCATTTTTTAAAGCTAGGAATGCTTCCATGTTTTTTCCGTTCACTGATACTACTGCCCACAAAAGCCACTTATAAATAGTTTGATATTAAAATTGTAGGTATACATGGTGTTAAAAGACACAACACAAAGCCGTCAACTACGCATACTGTACATCTAACTAAGTAGCTTTGCGCAAAAATTATTGTTGGAACCGATTTTTATTTTTAGGTATACAAAAATTGCTATTTTTTATTGCGCAAAATCAAAAATCAAAGTCAAAATATTTTTATTTCACATAAACCTACATGGGCACTTATGAAACGTCAGAAGCTAGGTGCACGGTTCCAATGGGTCGTTTCCTATGGAGAAGAGCCGGCAAGAAACTCCACGGTTACTCTTTTAAAAATAATTGGCTTTTACAATGTGTTTCAAATTACAGTGTTAATAGGTATGGGAGGACAGTGTAGGTCTGTCGAGACGTACCAGGTACTTAACAAAAAAAAAAAGAAAAAGGTCTACAAAATATCTAGTCTATTAAGCCTACAACGTTCTCACATTCACAAGGTACACACAAATCTGTGTAAAATATTAATAAAATAATAAAAATAAAAACCCATTTAAACCAAATGAAGTTTGCCATTACAAGTCTGAAATCAAAATTTTAGGTATATAATGTCAAACAGTGAAAATAATATGTCAAAAAGAAAATTTGTATAAAAAATAATAATAATAAACATCGTAATTTGGGAGCAGTTAATAGACATTTACATAGTTATGCCGTTTATGAGGTACCAGGGAAGCCACATGTGCAGAAGGAATTATTGCCAAACTTCCTTGTCTTCAACTTAGTCTTTAATCTTATAATATGCGTTTTTGGTAAGGACACGTTTGATGTGGGTTTTGAACTTTCCATCGCTAAGTTCTGTTACTGACTTTGGCAACTTGTTATAAAAGCGGATACTGTTGATAACAAATGATTTGCTTGTTTTTGTTAATCTAAATTTGGGTATCACAATTTCATGTTTACTACGTGTATTTATATTATGGAAATCACTTCTTGTTTTGAAAAGACATAAGTTTTTGCGAACATACAAAATTCTTTCTAATATATAAAGAGAAGGCAGAGTTAGTACATTAATTTCTTTGAATTTGTTTCTAAGGGACTCACGAGGACCCATTCTATAGACTGCGCGGATTGCTCTCTTTTGTAAAATAGAAATTGAATCTACATCAGCTACCGATCCCCACAGCAGAACGCCATAAGACATAATACTGTGGAAATAAGCAAAATATACTAACCTAGCTGTGGCTATATCAGTCAACTGTCTAATTTTTCTTACTGCATATGCAGCTGAACTTAATCTACCTGAAAGAGCTCTAATGTGGGCTCCCCATTGCAACTTCGAATCTAGAGTAATTCCTAGAAATACAGTTTCCGTAATAGCATCTAGTCTCTTGCCATCAAGTTTTAAATTTAGAGCCACTTGGGGTACATTTGGTAGTGAGAACTTAAGACATTTTGTTTTGGTCGCATTAAGTAAGAGATTATTAGCTGCGAACCATTTCGAAAGAACAGCCAGACTATCGTTGATGTGTAAGACATCCGGATCTTTTCTATCTATTTTAAAAATAAGAGAATGCGCGCAATGTAACGCAAACCTAGGCAAACGGACTCAGTGTTGTTGTGTGAGTGAAGCCCCGCCCCTTCGCTCTAGTTCAGTTATTTGATATTCATTGCGTTTTAGTAACTTCAAATGCGTAATTTGTTAAGAAAAATCGAAAATTCAGGTAATGTTTGTTTGGAAAAAAGTTTTGTGATAACGCTTGGAATTTGTTATCGTAAAAAAGTAAAAAAAAACGTGACTTTGACCTTTAATATCTCCAGAACCAGTGGATTCCCAGGTATGTTCTAGTGGAAAAAAATGATCCAAATAATGGGTAAAATATGGCTTCGGAAAGTGTCTTTTTACACCCGATATAATGTCAAATGCTGTATTTATTGCTGTAGCTCGAAGTGAGAAATGATAAACTAGCCCCATCGAAGTAAAATAACTAAACAATTACTAATAACAATTAAAACCATGATCAGCAAGACGACCAGTCACCACAAGCAGCACCCGTTCACGAGCATAACGCAAAGATCAGCCATCACCCCCCTCGCCATATTGGAGGGAAGGAGGCAACCCGACCCCCGACGCTACCGCAGGCAGTGACATCTAAGGGAGCATGACGAGCTTGCTGCCGGTTGCTCAGGCAAGAATAGTATAATCAATAGTCGAGGACGCTAGCTAACCACTTATTGCAATACAACTCATAAAACACACATTGTAATGAGTAGATTATGTCACTAATAAATTAAAATGTAACTAAATTAAATTACATTGACTTATACAGTCAAATAAAAAAATAATCAATTATATGAACTCATATAACCTGTCAGTAGGAAAGCTAATTCTGGAGAAAGAACATAAACATTGTCTTGAGTTAATCACAGCGACCAACTATTCTTATCGTTTAAGTAGTCATTGATACAATAGTATGCCTTTGAACAAAGGGTGGATTTTACTTTAGTTTTAAACGCATTAAAAGGCAAATCTAGCAAAGAAGAGGGCAGCATGTTATAAAAAGTTATACCAAGCCCAACAAATGAGTTATGCACTTGAACGTCAAAATGAATAAAAAAAAATTGATTCTAGTTGCCCCTTCCAAAAGGTAGTTTCGTATGGAGAAGAATGGGCAAGAAACTCCACCGTTACTCTTTTAAAATGTTTTATAAAATTTTGTATAGGTACATTTTAAAATTATATGTGAAGACGATGCACCTAGAATAAAATTACTATACCAAAATAGGTATGAATGAATGAATGAATTCTTTATTTGCCAGAATATAGGTACATTGTATATGGTAAATTTTTATATGGTTTCACTATATTGACTTTCTAGTCGTGCAAATTTTTAAATAGACATAGTCAAAGCTTTAAAAAAAAATATTATATCAAATTTTTGTCTTAATTAATTAATAACACAAAAAATAATATTAACATTAACAATAATATAAAATAAAAAATAACAAAATAATCACTATGTCAATTACAGTATACAATTAAATATTTTTTTTTGTCTTCTTACATTATTAACAAGATAAAAAAGAGGTAAAAAAAGAAGAAACCAGACTCGTATGAACCCAAGGATTCGCACTAGTCCCTGGAGCCTCATGTTTCATGGGACTATAGAGACCATTGCATATCAAAGAGTAAACCGGGGGGCGCGGTAATGGTCAGGAAGACGTGCCCTTTGGATAGGAAGGATTATTAGAGCCTACCGGATATGCATCCTTGAGCAAGCAATGGAATAGTGGAGAGACGGGTAATTTATCTATGGGAGGGCCATCTTTTAACAACGTCGGCTCAGGTCCAATTGCTTTCTCCACTCTTTTCTGTGTCACTGCTATGCTGTGTTGGACGTTGCTGTTTCCAATATCTTCATTTCAGGTCTTGCTACTATCCGTTTCTGATTTCTTGTAAATCTCGCTAGCAGCCTTTCTAATCTTGTCTCGATCTTCATCCAAAAGTTGATTTCCTTGTCGAAGTAAGTCATGTCTTGCTTTATGTTGTCATTCTTATAACACTGTTGCCGCCAGGTAGGCTCGGTCCGACTTTACCGGATCTTGAATGAATGATGAATTAATTAATCTTTTGGCGCGGTTTTACTGGTTTTTCGACGCTTTTCTGTCACTGCTATGCTGTGTTATACGTTGCTGTTTCCAAAGACTTCGTCTGAGGTCTCGTTACTATCCGTTTCAGGTTTTGTGGAGCGAAGTTTTTTGACGCAGTTTGCGGTAGGAGTTGTCTGGTAGAAATCGGCACGTAATGAAGAGCGCGTTCATACTTCCGTGGAGTCTACGATAATCCGAATATCCGAATATCGCCAAGTTGGAATCCTCAGCAAGACGAAAACATTGCGTAGACTTCGCATGTCGTAACCTATAATAACGTCTTATTCGGAATTCTGACTGTTGACTTTCGCCTTTATTCTATCCTCACGACCCTTTTTTTTGCCATGTGCTGGGTACTGTTTGCTACCTGAGCACTTGAAGCTTGTCTATGACAATGTCTAAAATTAGAATGGGCCTTCACAAAACGAACGATTTTGGGACACTATAATATAACACTGCACTGCACATTATAATTGTCACACACTTATTATAGGTTAAAGTTAGGTACACTATTTGTTTATCACACATAGCTAATTAAGCCAGTAGGGACAGTGTGACTAGTAGCTTAAAGGGTCAGACCTAACTATCTTTACTGGCTGCCAAACGCCAACACTTGGTAGGATACCCAGGCCACCCGGTACCTGAGTCGACCCTGCGCGTGCCCGTGGCACGTTTATTGCTTGTTATCAGGCCGAAGGTCCGTACATAAATTCTATTTCCTGCACGATGTCTCGTCCAAGACCCTTTTAAGCGTAAGAACGTGGTCCTCTGTTTGTTGGCCTATTGTTTAAAAAGGCAGCTTGATAATTGCCTAATGCATTTATTATTTCGTCATTTTTTAATATGTGGCTTGCGGTTGTTTTTGTTCTTTGTGGCCCATTAATTTTTGTTTAAAATTCCATTTGTTCTTTGCTGCCCCCAGATTATTTTATGGTCAGAGGTGCCCTTATTGAGCTTAATGAGCGGTGCTCGTGCGGATTTGGGACACAATGAAATAAGGGCGCACTGGCTAGCATTTGTAAGAGCTTTGTTTTTGTGAAGAGATATATCTTGTTATGAAGGGGTTTTTTGGCTGTTACTGGAATTCAACAGGGCCTGACACCCGGCGCACATGGGTCTAATACATCTTGATTTACGACCTTTCAAAAGAATCGGTAATTTGCTTAACTGGTGACTTTTGTAGGCAAGGAGAAAGTCAATTTGTTTAAATTAGTTTCTGGGACTTTAGCTTAATGTTATGATTACAATATACAAGAACTCAGTTAGTTAGAACCTTCGATCAGTAATTGGTCGAAGGTTAGAACAGTTGTATTATCATCCAACAGCACCCCAGAGTAAATGTTGAGGGTTCAAGGATATTAGATATTAAGGGTATTAGATTGACACACACGTATTACAGTTAAAGCGGGACTGTTCAGCAGATCCCTAACAGATATGGAAAGATCTCACCGGATTAGCTTGGACCGGTTCAGGGTCTGGTCCGGGTTGTTCTTCGTCTGTACTGGTTGGGTCGCCTGGGATCCGGAGCGTACATAGGCCCAGACCGCCCCAACCTTGTACAGCTCTAGCGATTTTATTTAACGACACCAAGACATACCTTGTTATAAAAGCGGATACTATTGATAACAAATGAATTGCTTGTTTTTCTTAATCTTTGGGTATCACAATTTCATGTTTACTACGTGTATTTATAGTATTATGGAAATCACTTCTTATTTTGAAAAGACCTACGTTTTGCGAACATACAAAATACTTTCTAAGATGAAGGCAGAGTTAGTCACACTCTCACACACACTATTTTAGGATATATCTAAGTTTATCTTTCTTTTATTTAGCTCAAGTATAGCTCAAGTATTGTCTTGTTTAGTTTAAGATTTTACTTGTAATTTTTTGTTTAATTTCTATTTTCTTTTTGTACACCACTGTTACCATTTCATAATTTGTCATTGAAGAGCGTGATCTCCTAGCACAGGTACGAGGTGCATTCAATAAGTACCTAGCCTCATCGCCAGAGGGCGCTGTAGTTTCAAAAGAGTTTTACCACAGTGTAGCACATTCTTTTTTAATTCTTTTTTCAAATTTTCATTCCAATCCCTTCATTTGTTTTAATTTGACAACTTATGGAAGCGAACGTGTCGATCGGTTTTACAAAAATGGAAAAAGAGCAATATCGTTCGGTGATTCGATTCCTATTTTTGGAAGGGAAAACGCGCATCGAAATCAAAGAGCGCTTGGATGCTGTGTACGGTGACTCTTCACCATCGATGGCCACCGTCAAGAATTGGTTCAACGAGTTTGCACGTGGCCGTACGTCGGTTTTTGATGAACCACGTCCAGGTGCACCGAAAACAGCTGCTACGGAGGAAAACATTAAAAAAATCCATGATTTCGTATTGGCAGATCGCCGATTGAAGGTTCGGGAGCTAGCTGAGACTGTAGGCATTTCAGAAGGAACAGTGCATCATATTCTTCACGAGGAACTCGGCATGAGAAAGCTGTCGGCGCGATGGGTGCCGCGTTTACTCACACCAGAAAACACACATCGGAGACGTGTTTGGCGCTGTTTAAGCGGAACCCAGCGGAGTTTTTGCGTCGTTTTGTGACCGTCGATGAAACCTGGATCCACTGGTACACACCAGAGACCAAGGAGCAATCAAAACAATGGATGCAGACCGGGGAACGTGCTCCAAAGAAGGCGAAAACTGTAAAATCGGCCGGAAAAGTTATGGCCACCGTTTTCTGGGATTCACAAGGTGTGATCTACATTGATTACCTCGAGAAGGGTAAAACAATTACAGGGCTTTACTATGCCGATTTATTGGGCCGATTCGACGCCGAATTAAAGAAAAAACGACCCCATCTGGCGAAGAAAAAAAGTGCTGTTTCACCACGACAACGCACCGGTTCACACGTCTGCCGTTGCCATGGCCAAATTGGTCGAATTACGCTACGAATTGTTGCCCCATCCACCGTATTCTCCAGATTTGGCCCCTTGTGACTTCTTTCTGTTTCCTAATCTGAAAAAATCACTCGCCGGGAATAGATATGGATCGAATGAGGAGGTCATCGCCGCCACGGAGGCCTATTTTGCAGAGTTTGACAAAAACTATTTTTCGGACGGGTTAAAAAAGTTGGAGCATCGCTGGGCTAAGTGTATCGAACTAAAAGGAGACTTTGTTGAAAAATAAATTGCCATTTTTCCAAAATTTTCGTTTACTTTTTGTAGGCTAAGTATTTATTGAATGACCCTCGTATATCTTCTACTTATAAGGAGGTCCCTACGTAAGATTTATTGTAAAAGTTGTACAAGTTTCTGCAATGAACGTTTATTGGTTTCTTTTTTTATTATTTTTGTATTAGTAGGTACATTCATTTCGATGAATTTGTTTCTAAGGGACTCACAGTAGGGAATGCAATCCGGACTATCCGTAATCCGAAAAATCCGGATATCCGCACATTTTTACTAAACTTCCAAATCCTGATGTGTAAATCGAATCCGGTTTTTTTGAGTAATAGGTAATTGTAACAAAAAATCGAAACGAGCGATTTCGCTGTTCACGCTTCTCGCAGTCGCGAGTGTTGAGTCTATCGGCTCTGGGGGAGGGAGCGGGGCGCGGGACGCGGGTCGAACAAGTGTGTGAGAATAGAAGGAGTAATTTGCAAAACTGTAGAAAGACGTATATCCTATAGAAGTGTCTGTTGAATCACATGAAACTACACCCAGAGAACATGAGTCCTCCGATCAAGAAATGAGTTTTCGAGACAGATTTGCATTTGAGCTAAATAAAATCGATAAGGCTGGAGAAGAAAATGTGCTCATCAGCCGAAAGCCTGGAAGTCCCAGTTTAGTGCAAGTGGAGATGGCGTTTTTCGAGGATAGCGGTTCACGAAGACGATACTTGGAGGCCGCTTACAAGCATCTTCAGTGCATTCCGCCTACAAGTGTCGAATCAGAGCGTGCTTTTTCCGCAGCAGGAATTATGGGCTATCGAATTCGCAGCAGTTTAAACGACAGCACTTTACTTCATAAAATGTGACCTCAAATTGTCATTGTGTCTCAAAAAATTACATGGTTTTAAATTACGATTATTATTTTAGATTACAATTACGTTGTTAAATTTATGTTGATTTAAGTAAAGTTAAATTGATTTGTTACTTTCTTTTTTGGATGTTTAAAATTTTTCGAAAAATGGAGAAATGTTTTTAATTAAAATACACAAGCTTACACTAAAATATACATAGTATGTACAAGTATATAATCAAAATAAAAAAGAGGGAAGAGCTCATTGGGCATCAAAAAATTCGTCCGCATTGCTGTCAATGGGAAAAGTGCCCAAAAGGCTGGCAGCATTGCACGTTGGATGGCAATGCTGATTCTTTGGGCTATAAATAGGCCAGCCCTCTGGTCACGTGAAGACTCTACCAACCGTTTGGCGATGTCCCGAAATACTCGATCAGCACTCGGTTTTCAACTCCAAACGGCTCAAACATAATAATATAGCTCCCAATAAAGTTGTTATATTTGCGCCGTTTAAGGTTTTCTGCTCCTGCAGCACCCGCCCCAGCACAGCCCGCCATGCTAGGAAGATGGGAAGGCGCGAGGGTGTTGACACAGGTTGCATCCCACACCAAAGGCCTGTCCAACTTCCACGGCATTATGGTCATTCCGTCTGGCCTCTTGCCAAGCCATTGGGTTCTAAAACAGCTGGCACCCCGTTGGTGACAAGAGCCCGACGTTAATGCTGGCGTGCCGTGCCATCCGACCAGCGCTCTTGCTGCAGGATAGGACATGATGTCCGAGGCAGTCGACTCCTACACCGCATAGACAATGTGTATCCCCGATCCAAGGAGCGCCCAGACGCAAACATGTAGCGAGCTGGAATGTGGTGTCATCCAGCATGGTGACTATGTTGAGTGACGGTAGCGCCTGAAGCCAGAGGCCCGACACCCATTCACCCACAGACAGCAGGCGGGCTCGCTCAAAAGTATTGGTGAGTTTATTCCGTACCAACCTGCAGAGTGGCTCATCCCACGGTCTCTGGGAAGATACGTTATCGGGCTGAACCGTATCCGGGCAAGCCACTTTCCAGGCGTTCACCGCTTCGGTCAAACACGGCACTTCAGAGTCAACCTGAGAAGGGGCTAAGATTATTGTGGTTAACTTTTCGGTGCTGTGGACCGAAGACAGGAACCGGTAGACTTACACTAGAAAATTTGCGGACGCCGAGCCCACCAAAACGAATGGGTAGTGCGGCTTGCAGCCACGCGCGGTCATCCAATGCCACATTTAAAATGGATGTACTTCGAATAATATCATCGATTTTGTCTAAAAGCAGTGGTTGCTTCCATAAATAGTCCGGTCAAATTCGCCCAAAAAATAGGGCATAAATATCAAAAAATAGGGGATATTGCATAAATTCACAAGCTGAAAATTTACAGGCACGTACCACTGTAATTAAATCCTGAAAAGTCCATACTGGGGCATTGGATGCGCCTACATGCCACTGTGGCGCATAATTTATAATTGTTTTGTTTTTGTTCTTCGGGTAGATATAAGTACTAACACTAGTTTCTACGTTGTCTGTTGTACTAACCAAATGGACTTTGTCTGAATAAAAATATTTTTTTATTTTAATTATTTACTAAAATTATCCTTACTTATACTTTTTCCTCTAAGATTTACCATTTCTGAGAAAAAGCCATTCGAAAGTTAGCTGGAGCTGTATTCTCCATAAAATGCACACGTTTCCACGCCACCTATGAGGTAGTGTACGAGGCGCGTTTTTTTAACGTGGTGTCCCCGTTAGGCATACTCCACGATCTGTTTTAGTGGTAAATCAGGTCTTATTGAGCGTCTTCTTCCGTCTTTTTCTTCAATCTTCCATAATTATCTCCTTCTTCTTTTTCCTCTGCATCCTCCTGAGTCGATGTAAATTGTTCTGGCCGCGATACATCATCTGTTTCGTCGTTGATGTTGGTATCTTCTTTTAAATTTTTATGCACACACGTGATCAATGGGGATTATGGGGGTGGTATCCCTTACGTGCCTGTATGTTAGGGTCAATGTCTATTTTGACCGGGCTATAAAGAGGAAGAGCGGAGAAAATACATAAAATTTGGACCGAAACATGTTTTTAATACTTTTGTTTATTTTATTTGGTAATGAGAACTTAATACGTTTTGTTCGCATTAAGTAAGAGATTATTAGCTGCGAACCATTTCGAAAGAACAGCCAGACTATCGTTGACGTGTTGAAGACATCCGTTTCTTTTCTATTTTAAAAATAAGAAAAGTGTCATCAGCGAATAGAATTATATCCTATAAGTTAGCCATCGTGTAAGGAAGATCATTAAGGATTCCAAAATGTGACTGATGAGTTTTACTCCTACCTTTCTTGAAACCAAACTGGCGATTATGTAAAAACCCATTTGAATTGAAAGTTTATTTCATTTTATTAACTAAAACTAAACATCAAATAATTTCGGAGCGAAGCGGGAGGGTGTGTGTCAGACTCTTGCTGACTAAAATCCACCCGTATTCCTTCCGATGCCTGTGTTGCCAGGGGCCTCGGTAACCCTTTTGTACCTTCCCGCGACCCTTAAAGGTCGAATTTCCAGAAACCTTTTCTTCGTGTTCTCCTACATTATAAAAGGAACCCGTGTGCAAAATGTCACGTTCCTAGTAGTTTCGGGTCTGCGTTGATGAATAGGTCGATCAGTCAGGACAAGTAATTATGTGTGTAGATAGATGGCAATTGAGGACTGTACCTGTATTGTTTCAGACACAATGAAGACCGCTGTGACTGTGCTGCAGGAGATGATGGTGAAGATGGGGCTGACTCCCGAGTATGAGTGTATATCTCAGGTAGGCACACTGACCACAACATTTTTATTGTATTTTTGATAAATATTGTACGGTGGTACGGAACCCTCCTTTTGCGAGTCCGAATCGCACTTGGGCGGTTATTTTTTTAGTTTATATAAATGTAAATATATTTATTTTAATATTTATAGTTAATTAAAACGGTACAACACCAGTTACATTAATCAAAACCATAGAAACAATCATTACGTTGACAGATTAACAGATTAAAAGGTTATTAATTTATAGGTTCTTCGAGACACTAATGTTATTGATAAAAGATTATTATGTATTTAGTTACTTATTTGCAAATTTCACGGTATAGATTTAAGCCGTTATGTTTGAAATACGACATAATTATTTAATAATGGTGGTCGTACTCATTATTTAGGCCAGGTATGGGCAACCTTTGACATGTTGAGGGCCAAACTTTAGCGTGCAAATACGTTCGCGGGCCGCGTTTAAAAGTAGGTACTTACCTACTTTTAAACTTAGTTTTTGAGTTTTTTAACTTAGTGCATTTTTAAGTAGTGATCATATTTTTTGCGATAGATGTTAGACATGAAATAATACAACAATGTTATTATAGTACAATTTATTAAAATAACAAAATGAAATTTAAAAAAAATGGTTCATTATAATTAAATCGTTTTTGCAATTGTTACAAACTACGAAAGTTAAATACACCGAAATCAATGAGACACTTGAGCTTGAATTTGGGAAACTAATCCATCGATATTTGGATTAATTCGACTGATGCTGATATTTCATCCAAAAACGCCTTGAACTGACGATGGTTAAGACCTCGGGATCGAATAAACTTGATGGTTTTTACTACCACATTCATAACATTCTGGAGTCGAATGGACTTAGAACACGAGCTCTGTTGGTGGATAATGCAATGAAGGACTATCAAATCATCTTTTTGCACATTTAATTCTGTTGCTTTTTCATTCAAAATTCCGATCAAACCTTTACGTAAGCCGACCATAGAAGGTGCACCATCAGTGCATACTCCAATTAATTTTGACCATGGCAAGCCAAAACTTGTGAATACCTTTTGAACTTCAATAAAAATATCCTCTCCTGTAGTGGTTCCTTTAAGCGGCTGTAAAGCAAGCAATTCCTCAATAACAGTGAACTCCTTATCAACACCTCGAATAAATATAGCCAGTTGAGCTGTGTCAGACAAATCGGTGCTCTCGTCTAATGCTATGGAAAATGATTCAAAACCAGCCATACGGTCAGTCAATGTTGTTTTTATATCATTAGCCATCATTTCTATACGTCGAACAACAGTTCGTCTTGACAAACTAATTTTTTCAAATTTATTTTTCTTTTCGGGACACAAAATACTGCAAACTTCTAACATACACTCCTTGATAAATTCTCCTTCGTCAAATGGTTTTAATGCCTTTGCCAACTTTGAGCTAACTATAAAACTAGCTTTCACAACATTATCAAGTTGTGTTCTTTGTATAGGAAATATTTGTTGCAGTTTTTCCAAATTTGCGGTAAGCTTCTGGATTTTGTCTGTTCTTAATTGTCCTATCAGTGAGTGCAGCGTAGCATGCTTAGTTGAGTAATGCCTCATTATATTGAATTCTTTCATTACTGAAATGGATTCATTACACACCATTGTGCAAGATAAAAAAGAATTCTTCAGTCCATTTTTCTTGAAACTGCTGAACCTCTGTATCTACTTTTCTTTTCTTTCCACCAGACATCATTTCTGTTTACTTTTCGTTCAATAAACTTAATAACAAACTATAGTTAGTAACCACTCAAGATGCACACAAAGTTCCAAAGCATGTTGACGGCTCGAGCAGTTCGCTAGGATATCGCTTCGGTAGCTCAAATAGAACTGAACTAACGTTCGGGCCACCCACCCACTTATACAATATGTAACAAAAACCCTGTTGTTCCTTTTAGGAACGTATACATTTACCTATAAGCAGAACACTGAAGAAATTATAATTAAAAAAATTAAGCATTGGCTAGTCGAGAGGTCAAATCAAATAACTATTAAAATCGACACATTCAAAAAAATGTTTAGAGTATCTGAGTTAACAAGTACATCTTTATTTCGCTAAATAGCCTACTAGCTACTAGCGGCTTTCTTTGAATGCGACAAAAGGTGCCGCCAAAAGGTCCCGCCGCGCATGTCTGCGGGTCGGTACCACGTGCCTACCTACCCCGCCGCCCCGCCACCCGTCTCCCTGCGAAGCACTTCCTTAGTCTCCCGCGCAGCTTTCTTCTGAGTGGATGTTATTGTTGACCTACGTGACTAGTGCCTAGTGACTTGTGTTTTGTTTACGTAAACGTTGACAATATCTTATTCTAACGTAGAATATTTTAATATGTTGATGTGTCTTCGGAAATGTGACTGCAATTATGCAGAAGCACGCAGACTCTACCAGTAGTACACGCTCAGTGGGACACGAACTCGGAGTAAATCATTATGCGCGTTAGGAGAGTACTCAAAGAAGATGGCCAGCACCCATTTCACTATTGTCGCGTCCAATCACTACTTCCCACCAACTATGAACCAAGAAGTGTAGAGGTACAAGGTGGTCATATCGAACAGCAACACCGTGGCCGTCAAGTAGATATAATAAATTAATGCATTAAAGTGTAAATAAGTACATCAGGTTTTATGTGACAGACGCGACGAATTTGTTTTTTTTAACGTAGTGAAGTGTTAAATGTAGTTTTAACAATTGTCAATTGTGCTTAAAAATACTGTGTAAACCAAGATTTTCAAAGATTAATTCGTTAAAGTGATACTGATAAACAACAGCTGACAAGGTCACGAACTTGTGTAGAAAAATAGGTAGATAATCGGCGGCGCGGCGGCACCGATCAAAGAGAAGGCGGAAACGTTCTATCTACTTCTGGTTTCGCGTCATCGCTTCATGCAGAATTGTAGAGGTAACAAATCGATTAAACATTACAAATATTAATATTTTTTTTATTTTTATTTATTGAACAGTTTTTTTATAAATGACTTGCTTTATCGCTTAGTAAACCGATTCTTAAAACGTAGGTAGAAGGAACAATAGGGTTTTTTTTACATATTGTATAGGCAAAATGAAGGAATAATCTGGAATAAACTAGTTTAGAATAATTGAGAAGCAATAAATCTTTTGATGTGTCGCCCGTGAGGCGGCAAACCTCAAAGAATCTGATCGAGCAATCCGAGTGGCGGCGATTCCAAAGAGTGAGGCGGCAAACATCAAAGGATTTGATGTTTGGCGCCTCACTGTCACTCCCGTGAGTATAAATACCTAATGTAATATTTTTTAAATTTTCCAAATTTTTTGAACGGGCCGGTTGTTGCCCATATATGATTTAGGCCATAGTTATAGGCGATAGAGCCCGTTCAAAAATGGTCATGATGCCAAACTGCAATAGAATACAATTTTAAATATAAAACACATAAAAAACAATTATTAAAAAAAAAAAGTTCAATAATTGTCACTAAAATATGTGTGAAAAGTGGGTAGCGCTCCTCTCATCTCATCTAATCTAAAATAAGTTATTGACCAAGTCTGCGCAATCAAATCTATTGTGGATCAATCCATGAAGCATCATGGCTTGTGATAGTTGGTGCCTGGACTCTAGTGTTATTAAGCTTGGGCACGCCACAATTGCGGCAATAAGTCCCCTCTTTGAGGAGTGGCTAGAGAGGCGCCACGGCGTCCTCACCTTCCGCCTGACGCAGGTCCTCACCGGAGACGGCAGCTTCGGGAGGTTCCTGTGTCGGATAAGGCGGGAGGAAACGTCCGGGTGTCACTACTGTGCGGATCGCCCGGAGGACACGGTGGAGCATACGGTGGAGGTCTGCCCAGCTTGGCCAGAGCACCGCCTTGTCCTCGTGGAGGCGATAGGTGGCAGAGATCTCTCGCGTCCGGCCATGGTACGGAGCGAGAGGGGCATGGGCAGTCATCACCTCCTTCTGTGAAGCAGTAATGCTCGCGAAGGAACCTCTCGCCCCTAGCCGCTGCAGGAGACGCCCTGGGTGTCGGGAATCCCGGACGGATTTCCGGCCACCGTAGGCGCGGGCTTGCGGACGGTGAGCAATGAGTATCTCGCCGTCCGATAAGGACCAGGCCCGGATCGACGGCGCGTTGTATTCCACGCGCGCCTCAAAGAGATGTCAGCACAAGTGTAGGGCTCCACTAGGGCCGACGCCTGCCGGAGTCGCGTGGAAGTTCGAAAGGGTTACCGAGGCCCCTGGCAACACAGGCAACAGAAGGAATACGGGTGGGTTTTAGTCAGTAAGAGTCTGACACACCCTCCCGCTCCGCCCAGAGCGGAAGAAGGTATTTGATAATTTCCCACACAAAAAAAAAGTGTTAAGTTAAACTTCTGTAGTGACTCTTCATACCGCCGACGAACCATGTGACATTTATACTGCATTATTTTTCAGAAATTTGCGTTGAACTCTTTCAACTATATTAACATACTCTATTTGTGGACGAATCAAAGAACCCGCTCCCCGCTCTATTGCCGCTATTACAACAAATAATTAAAATTAAAGGGCTCTAAAAGCATCTCACAACAAGGTCGACCTATCCCCGCGAGTCCATCGCTATTGGGCTTTCCTACAGTCATATGATTTTGAGATTGTCTACAGGGAGTAAATGAATGAGCCATCTTGAGTTCTGATCTTGCAATCCGTAGCCGAACTACTCGCATTATCTAAGAATGCGTTAACGGTCGAGAGGGTAGACCAAAAACGAATTGACTTTACAACTCTGTCAGAAAATTGGCTATTAGCTGAACGGTTGCGAGATGACGAAATTCAAGCTATTGTCATAAAGCTCAAAGAAAATTAACTCCCTGCCGATATTGCCAAGACGTATGAGCTGCGATCGGGTGTATTGCATCGTAAAGTACAAAGATATAATAGCACGCGTTGTCCACAAGGGAGTATACTAGGCCCTATTTTATTCCTATTGTACATTAATTCTATAATTAATATAACTAATCAAAAAGGCTCCTTCAAACAGGCGCGACACGTGACGCGACACAAAGGCACCGCGTGTAGCACTACAAGCGGTGCCTTTGTGTCGCGCTTGTTTGTAAGAGTCTTAAATGGGTATTATTCGCTGATGACATATCAATTATTGTGATCTGACAAAAAAACTAATACAATTAATGACCATGAAACTGAAACTAACGTGATTGAAAGACTAATAGAATGGCTAAATAAAAATAACTTTTTTATAAATTTTAAAAAGTCCTTATAAATGCAATTTAATATATCAATTGCAAAATACAATATTAAAATGAATTTACATAAAATTCACGAAGTAAAATAAACCAGTGGAAAGCACATGTTGATACAGTTTCCAAACGAATTAATAAGTTTGTATATGCACTGAAACATCAGAAACATAACAAACATCAAAACATCAATAACAACATATCATGCATATGTTGAATCAGTGCTACGTTATGGCTTAATTATGTGGGGTAATAGCACTAATCAAAATAGAGCATGTGTCGCACAAAAAAAATGCATTATTGCAATATATGGGCTTAAACCCGACGAATCTTGTAGGCCTATATTTAAAAAACTTGATTTGTTACCGTTGCCGTCTCTCTATATATTAGAAATTTGTATGCTTGTGCGGAGGCACATGGAGCTGTTCACTAAAGCAAGCGATGTTAGTTCTCGAACCCGTCGCGACCCCTACAGGCTCGCGTTAGATGTTCTGCCCAGGCTTGCAAAATATAACAAAAACTGCATGTCCAGGTGTGTCCGAGTATATAATAAGATACCATATGAATTAAAAGCATTAAGTACAAGATTATTCAAAATAAAATTACACAAATGGCTGTCTGCTAATAGCTTTTACAGTGTCAGGGAGTTCCTAGAGCATAAAATCCGATGATGGTAGTAGTTGTATTGAATTGTTATGTATGTAAAATTTGCACGCTTATATGTATTAAGCAAAACATGTATGTTCTACAATTGCATTTACCTTACCATCCTGTATACCATGTTTTATGCAAATAAATGATATTCTATTCTATTCTGCCGATAGTACCGCGTGCGTTTCGATGGTCCGTTATAAATACGATGATAATGCATCTTGGCGCGGATAAAACATTAGAGGAGGTGTATGAACATTACTGGTTTGACGGTATGGCTAAGTACGTACGTAAATTCGTAGACAATTGCATCACGTGCAAAGTTTCAAAGTCTCATTCCGGACGTATACAAGCAGAGCTTCACCCTATCCCTAAAAGTACTGTCCCCTGGCATACAGTGCATGCCAATATTACCGGCAAATTAAGCGGTAAAAACGATCAAAAAGAATACGTGATAGTGTTGATAGACGCATTCACAAAATTTGTGCTTCTTTATCATACGCTTCGTATAGACACGACTAGTGTCGTCAAGGCGCTCAAATCTAGTGTCGCTCTCTTTGGTGCTTTAAGTTGGTCGACTATTACTTGTTAACTTGTAAAGCCCTGGCTGCGATAGTTTTCCTTTTAATTTCATTATATGTTCTACTGCCATTAATTTTTCATCTCCATAGAACAACCATTTAGCCGGCAGGGGGGGGGGGAATTTTCTAAAAAACATAACTCAAAAGTATTCGTCTACCCTTTCACTCACGCAAAATAGTTCGTCTACCACTTAGTTGTGTCGCCTTTGCTATCAATGACAGCTTTAATGCGAAGAGGCATGGTTGCAACCAACGCTGCACACTCCTCAGGCGTAATTGACTCAGGGACTGGCAGGAAGCACCATCCTGTTGAAAAATTAAGGAATCTTGATGCTTAAGTGACGGAATAGAGGGCAGTAAATTCTCTTCCAAAAGGTTTTGATACCTTGCAGCATTGATAGAACCATCCACAAACTGCATACAACCAACACCTTGTGCAGACATGCAGCCCCATATCATAAGAGACGCGGAAACTTCACTTTGCGTTTGAGACAATCAGCATGAAATGCCTCATTTTTGTTCCGATTCACTTTATTCCTTTCATCGCCGACTTTCACTTCAAATTTGGACTCGTCACTCCAAATGATACTACGCCACTGATCGAAAGTCCAATTTAAATGATCACGAGCAAACTTCAACCTCTTTTTCTTTTTTACAGCAGTCAACAGTGGTTTCTCCTTAGCGGTGTAAAATCCGTAACCCATTTTTTTTAGGACTCTTTTGCAAATATTTACTGAGACGTCTTTGTGAATCATGTCCTTCCATTGCACCGTGAGTTCTCCAGCTCGAGCACGACGATTATTTTTGATAATTTTCTTCAGGATTCTGTTTTCTACTGCACTTGTGATGCGTGGTCGACCAGTTTTCTTCAAACAAGAAGTCGTTCTATTCTTTTTATAGTGCTGAATGATAGATTGGACTGTAGACCTCGGAAGTATCAAGTCTTTAGATATTTGGTAACTTGATTTGCCAGCATCGACCCCACAAACTATTCGCTTTCGAAGCTCTTCACACGGGTTTGCCACGACCCACTGTTATTTGAAAACTGATGAAAAAAACTGAAATTTTCAGAATTTATACTGTCACACTTGACAAATGACACAGAATTACTTTTACAAATTTAAATTATGCAACATAATTGTACAAAGAAGGAATAATCTTATTTAACTCACCGATAGACGAACTCTTTTGCATCGATTAACAATTAGACGAACTATTTTACTTATAACTTCTTCGAATTTAAAACAGGATATGTATAAATTTAAAAAGCTAATAATAAAATAAAATAATAGTTTATTGGTTCATAATTAAAAAATGGCATAAGTAACGCGACATGTGATGGTAGAACAGCTTAATATTTTATATAGATATACAAAAATAATGAAGTTATAAAAAATCTCACAGAAAACATTTCACACTAGACGAACTATTTTACATCGGGGCTCGTACTATGCGTCTCTGAGCTACAGCGGGGACAGACAGACAGACGGACATGGCGAAACTATAAGGGTTCCTTGTTTACTACGGAACCTTGAAAGAAAGAACCGGAAAGTTTTTTTTTGTTTGAAAGGTGACGTAGTCTAGAGTATTCTTAGCTTTATTTGATGAAAATCGTTTCATACAAATAACTTGTATGAAGTGAGAATTTTTATGAATAAACTAAAGGAAAATAAAAATAATTTGACACAATAGAGACATTTATTATCAATAACACAACAGAGGCATTTATTATCAGTCGCCAATCGTGTTTCAACATGAGAGTGAGAATATTTTCATCACACCTACTCGTAAAGGGTTATTTTGATACCGCATAATTGTGGGAAATGTGGGTCGGTTTTGCCCATGGGCGGAAAATGTAACACCACCCATGGACCTCCCATGGGTGGTAATGCTACATTTTCCGCAATGTATTCGACGCATTTGTTTGGTCGTCTAACATTACTTCACGCTAAAGGAGGCCTTTGATTGGTTTACAATAATCTAGTAGGCTACGATTTTTTTCTTTAATTTTTATTTTAGCGTGAGGTTTCGGTGAATAGGTTTTAGTTTTGCCATAAAACCACAATGTTGTATTTCATTAGTCTAAAAAAATCTAGTAAGCTAGGTTTTTTTTTTTTTTCATTTTGATTTTGACGTAAGGTTTCGGTAAATAGGTTTTAGTTTTGCCATAAAGTCACAACCTTGAATTTAATTCAAAATCAAAATCAAAGTCATTTATTCAAATTAGGCTGAGGATCAGCACTTTTCGAACGTCAAAATTACATAAGACAGTCCCCCAAAACGCCCACCCTTCGCCACTTCCTAGTGCTTTAGCTGGGAAGAAGAAGTGGCCAACAAACTCCCCAGCAGCACAGCTGTCTGTTCAGTTAGAGAAAAAAATGGATTCGATACAATAGTATGCAAAACAATTTACACCACGTGAAACACAAAACATTACATTATTAGCCATATGTCAGCTAGCACACCACTATACCAACAAAAAAAAAAGAAAAGAAAAATACCGAAAACTATTCTCAAGCAGAGATAAAAACGTAAACAGAACTTAAAACCTAAATAAAAGCCTCCAAGTATAAAGGGCGTGCCCGCTTACATATATCTACAGCCGTAACAGTCACAAATGATGAACTAGGACCATCAGAGTAAAATAAATAAACAGTTAATTACTAATAACAAAACAAAACAATGGTCAGCAAGACGACCAGTCACCACAAGCAGCACCCGTTCACAAGTATAACGCAAAAATCAGCCATTACCCCCCTCGCCATATTTGAGGGAAGGAGGCAACCCGACCCCCGACGCTACCGCATGCAGTGACATCTAAGGGAGCATGACGAACTTGCTGCCGGTTGTAAGAATAATATAATCAGTTATCAAGGTCGCTAGCTAACCACCTATTGCAATACAACTCAACAAAAACATTGTAATGAGAAGATTATGTCAATAATAAACGAAGATAAAATTTTAAATAAATTGACTTATACAGTCAAATAAAATAAACAATTATATGAACTCATATAACCTGTCACTAGGTAAGCTAATTCTGGATAAAGAACATAAACATTGTCTTGAGTTAATCACAGCGACCAACAATTCTTATAGTTTAAGTAGTCGTTGATAGAATCCCTGGAACAAAGTTTGGATTTTACTTTAGTTTTAAACGTATTAAAAGGCAAATCTAGCAATGAAGAGCCAGCTTGTTATAAAAAGTAATACCAAGCCCAACAAACGAGTTATGAACCTTGTGAAGCCGGTGAAATGGAGCACGTAATTTGTCCTTATTTCTTGTGTTAATATTGTGAATATCACTGTTTTTGATGTATAAGTGTATATTTTGCCTAATATATAAGATGTTGGCGAAGATGAATTGTGATGCCACCGTGAGAATACCAATATCTTTAAAAAAATCCCTCAGAGAAACTCTGGCACCTAGCTGGTAAATTGCTCGAACAGCTCGTTTTTGAAGAACAAATATATTTTGAATGTCAGCGGCTTTGCCCCACAGCAGAATACCGTAGGACATAACGCTATGAAAATAACTAAAATATACTAACCGAGCTGTATCAACGTCAGTGTATTGTCTTACTTTCCTGACGGCGTAAGCGGCCGAACTGAGCCTTCCCGCTAGGCTTGATATATGAGGGCCCCACTGAAGTTTAGCATCTACTGTTATGCCCAGAAAAACTGCCGAGTCTACAGTATCAAGAACCTCTTTATCCAAGACGATGTTGGGTCCTAGATTTCTAACATTCGGTAAAGCGAACTTTATACATTTTGTTTTCTTAGCATTGAGAACTAAGTTATTTGTCGTAAACCAATCCGTAACAATTGAGAGTGCACTGTTTACGTCGTCAAAATCTTGTCTACTCCTTTCTACTTTAAAAATAAGAGAGGTATCATCTGCAAACAGTACAACGTCACAGATACCCTTTAAATAGAATGGTAAGTCATTAATATACACTAAGAATAAGAATGGACCCAGTATTGAGCCTTGTGGGGTACACCTAACTGTACTAGAAGCCCGGAAGATTTCACACCATTAACATCTACACATTGCAACCTATTATGTAAATATGAACTTATTACTTTAAGAGCTTCATTTTGGACACCGTAATGATGTAGTTTACCTACGCAAGAGCGTGTCGTGTTGCACGCAATCAAAAGCTTTGAAGAGATCACAGAAAACTCCAATAGCATTTTGCGAGTTCTCCCAAGCGTTAAATATGTATTTCAGCAGTGCAACGCCTGCATCTGTAGTCGAACGACCTCTTGTAAAGCCATATTGTTCATTATGAAGGAGGCTGTTTAAATTAAAATGTCTTAGCAACTGCTTGAGTATTAACTTTTCAAATATTTTGCTAAATGCAGGTAAAATAGAAATAGGCCTGAAATTGCCAACATCTTTTTTATTAGGTACCTGATTTAAATAATGGTATGACTTTACTATTCTTCATGAGGTCAGGAAAAGTTCCTAAATCAACACATTTATTAAAAGTAACAGCTAGATAGGGGGCTACGATGTTTATTATATTACTTAATAGTTTAATGGAGGTACCCCAGTAATCACCAGTGTTTTTAGACTTAAGTGTGTTATTAACGTTAACTACATCACCAGGTGTTACATGTTCGAAACTAAGCGAACGCGGAGCGAGTCGTAGTTATAGGTATGTTGGCAAAAAACTCATTGAATGCCTCAGCTACGTCAGCTGCTTTATTAACTAATTTGCTGTCGACCATAATCTCAAGATGTTTTTCTTGTTGGTTAACCGACTTACCCGTTTCATTGTTAATAATTTTCCAAGTGGTTTTTATTTTATTATTGGATTTTTTAAGTAACATCTAAAATATATATATTAAAATCTCCACATAAAATTATACTTTTATTACTAGATTTTAATCTATTAAGTGAATCCTCCGATTTACCGATTCAAAACAAATAAAATCCCCAGAGGGGGGTCGATAAACGCAAATTATGACGTATCGCTCGAGTTCCAACACAAGACAACTCAATAGTGCGCTCGATGGAAAGATTAACTAAATCTAAACGTTGCTTACATTTCAATTTGTTTGAAACAAGAATTAAAGAACCACCGCGAATAGCACTTTTTCTTACAAATGCAATTTGTACAGTAAAATGATCATCATTCACAAACACTACTTCATATTCCTTCAACCAGTGTTCAGTTAAACATAACACCTGAACGTTATAGTTCTCCATAAATAAATAAACTTAACTCGACTCTTTGCTGGACAGACCCTGCATATTTTGATGTACAACATTCAACATATGCGGCTTACCCGTTGTCGCACCTAATAGTTTAAACTACCAGGCGTATCATAAGTAGTGTTAGTACCACTACTAACAGTAATCGATGGTACAATACAGGTACCAGTGTCACTGTGTACCTATATTGTATGCTTTAAGATTAGCAATATGTCTCCTACAACTAGGTGGCAAATACATTGCATAATTTGTCAGTTTGTAATCAGTAATAAATTGATTACAATCAAAATATAAAATAGCGTCACTGTGACGACAGGTCCTATTATAAATGAACATATTTAAATTAAAAATGTGCCTATTTTGCTCATCAGACAAATAATTCGAATAAGGCAAGGCACAAAAAATAAATCTACAATCATTTGTCTCATTGAGATGTAACATCAAATGGACACATTCAATTATATCCTTTTTCTTACAGTTAAACTATGTCTATATAATAATATAACAGTAGAACTGGGGTTAATTTTTCTCTTTTTAATATTACTAATTAATTGGCTAATACTGGCACCGGGTAAACAATTATTGATTACATATTGTTGCGAACACTGATTAAAAACACTACCAAAACCTTGACCAAATTTGTCAGAAAATACATATTATGTTGTTTTAATCAAATTATTCACACTATTTTTATCATCATTCATACAGCTACCTACTGGCTGAGCCACTGAGGGTGTGGGTGTAACAAGTTGAGGCTGGGGCTCCTGGGAGCAGGTGCAGCTAAAAGAGAGGTTATTTGTCAGAGACTCATACCTCTCCGCATTGTACTTGACCAGAACTTTTTGGCGTTTTAATGATTTCTGAATTTTTCGAATTAATCTATTAATTTTAATATATATTTTTTATCTTATTATGGCTAGTAAACATATTGCATTTAGTGATAATATCTTCTGTAAGTCTATTGTCACAATTGGCTCAACACATGTGGGTCCGGACCCGCTATCAACCAACTCATCATAAAGGCTGCAGGTGATCGCAGACTCTTCAACAGCTTTGAGAGATTCCAAATGGGTTATTGTGTTATGAGCCCTGCTTAATTCCAGTTCCAATTCAGATATCCGTCTCAAAGCCAGTTCGTGGGTGTCACTACATTGCTGAAAATTTGTCACAAGTTGGCGAAGGTGTTGATGCTGGTCAATTATGTCCATATGCTGTATATGTAGTTCAGCCAACTGGTTTTTAAGTTCAGTGTTCTTGTTATTAATGAACTCAACTTCCACCTCGCTGTCATCCCTTTCTTGTAGCAGCTTATCGCACTGGTTTTTGCTAGATTCCAACTCTTTCAATGTAGCCCTCAGTTTTTCCTCCAAGGATGCAGCTCTACGGGTCAACATATTGGCAAGCCAACCCTAGAGGCACCCTGGAATGAGAGAAGAGAAAGCTAAGTGAGTAAGAGGAATAAGAGAGAGTGATAAGATGAGGATAGTAAGTACTAGGATGAAGGGCCTTATTGGGAGTTCAAATTATATAGAATTTAATGAAAGCAAAGGAATGGTTACAAAGAGGTGTAATCTCAATTATGGGATAATTTATTCTTTATTCAGTGGTATTTCTTAACTGAGATGGTAATAATTTAACCGCTCAGGCCCGTGGCTCAATAACGTCATCTCTCAATCTCAAAAAAAACTTTTTTATTCGATAACTACTTTCAAATCGCGCGCCGCGAGGGCTCCTATTCGGAGCCATTGGGGCTTTATCGGTTAAAAAATAAAACGTAAAAACAACAAAATTAAGTTTGGATAATGGTTGGGGGTACTACTGTTTTTAAGAGATTGTAAATCCAGTTTTTTACATTAATTTCATGAATTGGCACTATTGTGCCAATTCATGACATATTGACATATTGGCACTATTGTGCCAATTCACATACTGTGATTTAACATAAACAGAGGTATGTCTAATAATAAAGTGCAGTGAATTCTAAGGGGTAGAGACCCCTTAGAATTCACTTACAACGTATTTAATGCGATTTTATCTTAATTATACATAAACATAATGTCCAGTACAATAAAGAGAAGTACATGGTTATTTAGGACGCAGCTCACAGGGACGAACAATATAAACGTTAAAGGGGTAAAAGGTGTAATAAGAACTATTTTGATATAAATATGCTTAAAATTAAAACAAATACTCCCCGGGTGATTTCAAATCCGTCCGTTGGATGACAGCGACAGGTACAAGATCTTCGTTTTTTTCAATGATTTTGGAGCGAAATTACTCACAAACACAAATCCTTAATATTTATACCTATAACTATCGAATTTATGCACTTTTATCAATAATTAAACACGAAATACATTAATTTTACAATTTAATTATAACACGAAAACTTTTGACGGCCGGCTGCCAGTGTTACCAGCAAAAAAAAAAGACTATTAAAAAAAAAGATTATTGGTCGCAACAGTAGCTATATGTATAGTATAGATGACGCGCAAAAAAACGTATTTGTCTGACCCACAATCGGCGCCATGATTGTTTCTTGTTGTTTGCATGAAATGTTTGATTGAATATTTTTGTTTCCTCGTATGTGTAAGGAAAAGCATTAAGTGATCAAGTCGAGCCCGAAAATATGTATTCCCTCGTGTAGTTTACAGCGTAAATGCACAATCGTGAACACATACCTTTGACCTCTTTTAACACAATGTACTATTAAATGAGGACACCGACAAACAATATTGTGAACCAGAAATAAAGCGAGCATTTTAAAATTCTAAGACAAAATCAAATTGAAAAAAAAAATATCGTAGCCTACTAAATTTTTGTAAACCAATAAAAGGTCTCCTTTAGCGTGGAGTAATGTTAGACGACCATACAAATGAGTCGATTACATTACCTCCCATGGGTGGTAATGTAATAAACCAAATTGGAAACCAAAAAGTCCGTAAAAAGTAACTAAAACTTAAATACCTAATATACCTAAGTAATTAAAAATCTTGATTTTAAAATAAATACTTGGGATGTCTGAATTTGCCAGTTTCGTCATCGTGCTTGTGTGGTCAAACTTAGGTAACTACTTAGGTTAGGTTGGGTTATGTCGACCGGCCGGAAAATCGAACCTAACCTCACTCAGCAAACACGCACAGACTTGCCTCCGTCCTCTGACGAAGATCGTCTACTACTGAGCCCAGCTCGTGGCCGTCTCTGCGCCCCCAAAGGGGGTGCGAGGAATCAGTATTGGGGCTTTTTGGCCCCTTGCCCGAAAGATATTTCTCAGTCCCCCACAAATTGGGGACCCGTCGCTGGGTTTCCCTACCTTCTCCTTTAGGAGGGGGTGGGAATGCTCAATCGTGCACCTAGTCCCTGAGGGGTTTACGACCCCTCAGCGGTTCTGAAGTGTGTTTCTGTAGTGTGAATGTAGGAGCCCCCGAAGTTCTTCACGACGCCCGTGCGACCAGGCTCATGCCGGGTGAGATCCCTAGTTCCCTAGGGAAGGCCCAGCAAGAGCCGACCTAGCATCGAGGGCGTCGGTTTTTGTTGGCGATCACCTACAGTGGAGTTTTCCCCACCCCTAACAACGTAACCAGGTCAAGCCGGTAGCGTTGCAGGGTGTAGGGCGTTGTAGTATGTATCGAGCGACTTGAAGTGTGTGTACGTCGCTCGTGTGGTATTTTTTTGGGTTTTTCAGGGAGTGTGGAGAAATGTGTGTGTGAGCCGCGCGCGTGGCGCCTATATTAACTTAGAACTCTTTGTGCGCTGCGAGTGTCGTGTGATTAGTGTGGAGTTCCTTCGTTTGAGTAGGTCGCGTGTGAAGTGAATGCGACCTACTCAGGCGTCAAATCCAGTGATTCTTGGCCGATGCCTGTTGGGGTCGCGGGAAGGTACTAATGGGTCACCGAGGCCCCCGCAACACAGGCAACGGAAGGAATACCGGTGGGTTTTAGTCAGTAAGAGTCTGACACACCCTCCCGCTCCACCCAGAGCGTGAGAAGTTATTTGATGATTTCCCATCCAAAAAAAAAAGGCTTGTGCTGAAGTCGACAATGCTCTCGACACGTAGGTCCCTGTGGATTACTGAGTTCCTCACGAACCGAGGACCCTTGGTTATTTGACGCAGCACAAGGATTTGCTGCGTCCGGGGTTTCTTCCTGTGCGTTTCGGCCGTAATGGCGAGCCAAGCCGGTGGCCGGTACGTGAGTTGCGGTCTTATACAGATTGGCCAAAACGTTGTGGAACAAACGCAACTAGGGGTTAGATGGGGTCATCAGCTGCAAAAAAATGTTCTACGGGAGGTCTTTAAGGTTTTTAATTCTTATTAAAATTCGAAAAAATCTACACCTGTATCTCTTTTTTATAATTTCCACTAGATTGGTACTGGTGAGTCCTGGTGATAGACATGCTATTTATGGTTGTTTATTGAGTGTGTTGAAGATAATATTAAATTTACGAATTTTTTTTTCTCAAATCATAACTGTTTATTTACTTCGGACCCCACTGTGAATAAAAAATACTCTACCAAAAAGTGACCCTGTTTTACAAGTTTTGGCACATTTAATAGGAATTCTGAAAGGTATTACACATGGCTATGCGTTGCTTTGATATCAAGAAAATAAAATCCAAACTTTCCACATTTTTGTACGCTTTCAGAGAAATAAAAAAGACCACAAACTTGAAAACAGCTCTGGTCCCCTACTATGCCTATGCTTGTGCATGGCTTAGCTGTGGCGTTATAATGTCGGGAAATAGCACAGACACACCGACGCTGTTCACAACTCAAAAAAAGTTACTTCGGATTTTGGTTAATTTAGAACAAACGGATAGCTGCAAACCCCATTTCAAAAAACTAAACATTCTTACTCTTCCCTGTATATACACACTGGAAATCTGTAAGTTCGCACACACACACCAAGACTTTTACACAAAACGAGAAGACATACAAGCAAGATACACACTCCGACACAAAACACGATTAAACCTACCGACATCCCGTTTTAAAATGCACTCATCTGGTCCACTGGTTATGTCGATAAAAATCTATAACAAACTGCCCGAAGTACTTCGAAATGAGGAAAAGATTACTGTTTTTACACTTAAATTAAAAAGCTATTACTAAATAAATGTTACTATAGCATAAACGAATATTTAATTGACAAATCTATAGAACTGACATGATTATAAAAAATAATAATATATATATATATATATATATATATTTAGATTAAATTAATAATTATTAAATTTTACCTTAGACTAATACTTAGAATAAGTTAGTTGCAAGTATTAAGTAAGTCCTCTTCCTTAAAAAAATTCTGTTGCTGTGCCCGACAGGGTCCATGATTGTTACAAAAAATGTCTACTTACCACCTAAGCTATACATTGACATACCTATACATTGTAGAATGCAATAAATGATTGAGTATTGAGGATCTTTCGAGGACGATCATTCGTAGCAAGGCCAAAGTTAACCCAACCATAAAACTCGGTTAGGCCTATTTTAAAATAAACTGGAACTAATACAATTAATGACAAAGACTCTCTGCCTCTCTTTTACATACCATTTCATCCTTTGTCAATAAAAGGCCAGTTCGCCCGTCAGTTCAGGTAGCGATATCTTTTCTAGGAAACAAAAGGCCGGGCCGGGCGGGGCGGTGGCCGGGGGATGCGCGTGAGCATCTTTCTTTAGAATGTTTAGTGTTCTTTAGTGACTCGCTTCCTGCCTGTCACTATGCAAGTGTTCTTTTTCTCGGTTTTACGACGACTTGTGATCAGTTTCGTTCCTTTGATCTACGTTTTGTTTTTCGGACTTGTGATAGATTGCCTACCTGTGACTAGTGCTGTGTGAATCGGACTAGATTCGGAATCGGTCGGATTGGCTACAAAAGTGGAAAGATGGCTGCTGCGAGGAGAGAATACACCCAACGGGAGTATGCAGAAATGCATTACCTGTATGGCTTTTGCAACGGCAATGCCCGGGCTGCTGCCAGGGAATATCGTTACACTACCCTAACAATGAAACTTGAAAATGAAAATTATTAACAATGAAACGGGTAAGTCGGTTAACCAACAAGAAAAACATCTTGAGCTTATGGTCGACAGCAAATTAGTTAATAAAGCAGCTGACGTAGCTGAGGCATTCAATGAGTTTTTTGCCAACATACCTATAACTACGGCTCGCTCCTTAAATTCGTCCCCGTCTAAAGCTGAAAACCTTTTGCATAGTAGTGTGCCTAAATGTAGTCACTTATTTAGTTACGAACATGTAACACCTGGTGATGTTGTTAACGTTTTTAACACACTTAAGTCTAAAAACACTGGTGATTACTGGGGTACCTCCATTAAACTATTAAGCAATATAATAAACATTGTAGCCCCCTATCTAGCTGTTACTTTTAATAAATGTGTTGATTTAGGAACTTTTCCTGACCTCATGAAGAGTAGTAAAGTCATACCATTATTTAAATCAGGTAATAAAAAAGACGTTGGCAATTTCAGGCCTATTTCTATTTTACCTGCATTTAGCAAAATATTTGAAAAGTTAATACTCAAGCAGTTGCTAAGACATTTTAATTTAAACACAGCCTCCTTCATAATGAACAATATGGCTTTACCAAAGGTCGTTCGACTACAGATGCAGGTGTTGCACTGCTGAAACAAGTATTTAACGCATGGGAGAACTCGCAAAATGCTATTGGAGTTTTCTGTGATCTCTCCAAAGCTTTTGATTGCGTGCAACATGACACGCTTGTGCGTAAACTACATCGTTACGGTGTCCAAAATGAAGCTCTTAAAGTAATAAGTTCATATTTACATAATAGGTTGCAATGTGTAGATGTTAATGGTGTAAAATCTTCCGGGCTTCTAGTTCAGTTAGGTGTACCACAAGGCTCAATACTGGGTCCATTCTTATTCTTAGTATATATTAATGACTTACCATTCTATTTAAAGGGTATCTGTGACGTTGTACTGTTTGCAGATGATATCTCTCTTATTTTTAAAGTAGACAGGAATAGACAAGATTTTGACGACGTAAATAGTGCACTCTCAATTGTTACGGATTGGTTTACGACAAATAACTTAGTTCTCAATGCTAAGAAAACGAAATGTATAAAGTTCGCTTTACCAAATGTCAGAAATCTAGGACCCAACATCGTCTTGGATAAAGAGGTTCTTGGAACTGTAGACTCGGCAGTATTTCTGGGCATAACAGTAGATGCCAAACTTCAGTGGGTCCCTCATATATCAAGCCTAGCGGGAAGGCTCAGTTCGGCCGCTTACGCCGTCAGGAAAGTAAGACAATACACTGACGTTAATACAGCTCGGTTAGTACATTTTAGTGATTTTCATAGCGTTATGTCCTACGGTATTCTGCTGTGGGGCAAAGCCGCTGACATTCAAAATATATTTGTTCTTCAAAAACGAGCTGCTCGAGCAATTTACCAGCTAGGTGCCAGAGTTTCTCTGAGAGATTTTTTTAAAGACATTGGTATTCTCACGGTGGCATCACAGTTCATCTTCGCCAACATCTTATACAGGGTGATTGGAAGATGGGTGCAAAGCTTTAAGGTGAAGATAGTATAGACAATTTAGAACCATTTAAGCCATGGTTGTCTTAGACGAAGTCTTACCAAATTTTTAAGTTTTTTTTCGGAAATTCTCAAAATTTTATGTAAACTGCATAATTATGGCCAAATTTAATGATAAATGAATTAATATTTTATTTATTTAATTAAAGTAATGTGTAAGCAACCAAGCAAAACATGTTTTAGGCTTCTGTGTCATTAGACATTGTTTTACAGATATTTAAAGCTCAGAAAAAATGAAAAATTTGTACAATACGTCTTTTAAACCTTATTTAAAAAAAAAAACGGAGGGTGCTTTTTTTGTTAAAAACTTTTTTGAAGACATGTTTGATAATCGCTCTTTCTTTTGAGGTATCATTTATGCGGATATCTTACAAATTATTGAAATTAGGACCTACAAACCAATTCGAGGGAGAAATTTTAAATTTTAGGCAGTCTAACAAAACACAAAATTTTTGCTTAAAAGAATACTTTATGTGCTCGAAATGATAACATTGTTCAATTCTAAGAATTTTTGGCACATGCAGGAACCAATTGAGGGGAACCCATTGAGGGGATTCTCTAAACAATGGCCACCGAGCGCGGTGCGACGGCATTTCCAGGTAGAAAGCCCAATGAATAGCAAAAAGCGATAAGAGTTGGTTTTTACAGCAAAATGGTCTTAGTTACTGAGGCAACAAAGTCGTTTTTCTTTAGTCAGGGTCAGTCGGTCTGTGATGAAGCCGTTACATCTTTTACTTATTAGTCAAACTACTGCCCTTGTGAGTGGACGTTGTCGTGTTGATTCACAATTTACCGTGTTCAGTTGTAGCCCTTTGCGTTCCTGCACGTGTTGTTTGCGTTAGTTTTGAACTTTTTTGTTTCACCGTGTCCAGTCGTAGCCTCGCGCTCCTGCACGTGTGATTTTTGACTTAATTGTGTTGAGTTGACATTTAGTGCGCTCCTACGCCGTTTTTCTTAATTGTTAAGTGACTATGGCTACTTTTTCCAATCAAGAATATGCGGATATCGTATTTATGTACGGTAGAGCAGACGGCAATGGATCTTTGGCGCGACGGATGTATCAAGAGCGCTATCTGAATCGCAGGATACCGAATGTCCGAGTGTTTTACAACACGTTTCGTAGTCTTGCCCAAGATGGGTTTCACCGCGTGGAACCTGGAGTCAACCCGGGCAGACACGAAACTGCCGTCGACGAAGACATTTTAGCAGCATTTCAAGCGGATCCTACTACCAGTACTAGAGCAGTAGCTCGAAATTTATACATTTCTCAATGAAAGGTGTGGCATACAATGCACCAAAATGATAAGTATCCGTTCCATGGCAGGAGTGTGCAAGGTCTAGTAGAGCAAGATCCTCAAAGAAGAATTCAGTTCTGCCGTTTCCTCCTCAACAGAGACATCGAAGATGCGTGGTTTCTGAAATCAATCTTGTGGACGGATGAAAGTAAATTTTCAAGGGAAGGTATTACAAACTTTCACAACATCCATAAATGGGCCGACGCAGACAACAATCCACATTTTAAGAAGCAGGTGTCATTTCAGATGAAATTCTCTGTGAATGTATGGGCTGGAATAATTGGCAGAACATTGATTGGGCCCCACTTTTTGCCTGATCCATTGAATGGCGAAAATTATTTGCAATTTCTGCAAATTGATTTACCACTGCTGGTGCTGGTAGAGGAATCAGGTGTCCCGATCTTCGAAAGAGACCGAACAGTCATCTTTCAGCAAGACGGCTGTCCAGCGCATTGGACTTTAAATGTAAGGGAACACCTCAACAATTGCTTTCCTGATAGCTGGATCGGCAGGGATGGACCCATCCCTTGGCCCGCTCGCTCCTCAGATCTGACCCCGTTGGACTTTTTCGTGTGGGGCCGGGCCAAGGAACTGGTGTATAACAACATAGAAATAAACACTAGAGAAGAATTGATACAAAGAATAAATTCAGCGTTTGAGACAATGAAGCAGGAGATGATGTTGAAAATAACGACTACAGAAGTTAGAAGACGGGGCCGTGCTTGTATTAGGAATCACGGCCGTCATTTTGAACATGAAAAATAAATAATTTTAATTCAAATGTTGTTTTAAATTCTGCCTAAAATAAAAAATGTCTCCCTCAAATTGGTTTGTAGGCCCTAATTTCAATAATTTGTAAGATATCCGCATAAATGATACCTCAAAAGAAAGAGCGATTATCAAGCATGTCTTCAAAAAGGTTTGAACAAAAAAAGCACCCTCCGTTTTTTTTTTAATAAGGTTTAAAAGACGTATTGTACAATTTTTTTATTTTTTCTGAGCTTTAAATGTCTATAAAAAAATGTCTAATGACACAGAAGCCTAAAACATGTTTTGATTGATTGCTTACACATTACTTTAATTAAATAAATAAAAAAATAATTAATTTATCATTCAATTTGGCCATAATTATGCAGTTTACATTAAATTTTGAGAATTTCCGAAAAAAAACTTAAAAATTTAGTTAAAAATATTTGGTAAGACTTCGTCTAAGACAACCATGGCTTAAATGGTTCTAAATTGTCTGTACTATCTTCGCCTTAAAGCTTTGCACCCATCTTCCAATCACCCTGTATATTAGGCAAAATATACACTTGAACATTAAAAACAGTGATATTCACAATATTAACACCAGAAATAAGGACAAAGTACGTGCTCCATTTAACCGGCTTCACAAGGTTCATAACTTGTTTGTTGGGCTTGGTATTACTTTTTATAACAAGTTACCCTCTTCTTTGCTAGATTTGCCTTTTAATGCGTTTAAAACTAAAGTAAAATCCAAACTTTGTTCAAGGGCATACTATTCTATCAACGACTACTTAAATGATAAGAATTGTTGGTCGCTGTGATTAACTCAAGACAATGTTTATGTTCTTTCTCCAGAACTAGCTTACCTAGTGACAGGTTATATGAGTTCATATAATTGTTTATTTTATTTGACTGTATAAGTCAATTTATTTTTAATTTTATTTTCGTTTATTATTGACATAATCTTCTCATTACAATGTTTTTTGTTGAGTTGTATTGCAATTTGTGGTTAGCTAGCGACCTCGTTAACTGATTATATTATTCTTACAACCGGCAGCAAGTTCGTCATGCTCCCTTAGTTGTCACTGCTTGCGGTAGCGTCGGGGGTCGGGTTACCTCCTTCCCTCTAATATGGCGAGGGGGGTAATGGCTGATTTTTGCGTTATGCTCGTGAACGGGTGCTGCTTGTGGTGACTGGTCGTCTTGCTGACCATTGTTTTGTTTTGTTATTAGTAATTAATTGTTTATTTATTTTACTTTGATGGTCCTAGTTCATCATTTGTGACTGTTACAGCTATAGCTATATGTAAGCGGGCACGCCATTTATGCTTGGAGGATTTTATTTGGGCATTAAGTTCTGTTTACGTTTTTATCTCTGCTTGAGAATTAATAGTTTTCGGTGTTTTCCTATTCTTTTTTTTTTTGTTGGCTCATAATTTAATGTTTTATGTTGCACGTAATGTAAATTGTTTTGCATACTGTTGTATAGAATCCATTTTTTTTCCCTCTAACTGAACAGACAGCTGTGCTGCTGTGGCTTTGTTGACCACTTCTTCTTCCCAGCTAAAGCACTAGGAAGTGGTGAAGGGTGGGCGTTTTGGGGGACTGTCTTATGTAATTTTGACGTTCGAAAAGTGCTGATTCTCAGCCTAGTTTGAATAAATGACTTTTGATTTTGATTAACCGTGATCGTTTTCCGGACTACAGGGTCTTTATGAGCGTACATTATTCGGACATGGAGGGAGTCTTACCCGGTCAGCATGCTCCGAGAGCAGGCAGACCAGTGGTGCGATTTGAAAATGAATATGAAGTGCTGAGAGAATTAAGATTGGATCCTGGTATAAGTCAACGCCCAATATCCCGTAATCTCGGGATTCCAAGATCGACGGTGCAACATATCAAAATCAAAAGTCATTTATTCAAACTAGGCTGAAAATCAGCACTTTTCGAACGTCAAAGTTACATAAGACAGTCCCCCAAAAATGCCCGCCCGTCACCACTTCCTAGTGCTTTAGCTGGGAAGAAGAAGTGGTGGAACAAACTCCCCAGCAGCACGTCTGTCTGTTTAGTTATATAAACTTGATTCTATACAAATCATATGCAAAGTAATTAACATTACGAAACACAAAACATTGGATTAAATTACACACTTGCCATACGTTAGCTAGCACGCGCCAGTATACCAACAAAACAATGAACAAACTGTACTCAAGCTGATAAAAATTACAACATAAAAAAAAGGAAATAGAATTTAATACCTAAATAAAAGCCTCCAGGCATAAAGGGCGTGCCCGCTTACATAAGGCAATTGCTGTAGCTCGAAGTGAGAAATGATAAACTAGCCCCATCGAAGTAAAATAAGTAAACAATTACTAATAACAATTAAAACCATGATCAGCAAGACGACCAGTCACCACAAGCAGCACCCGTTCACGAGCATAACGCAAAGATCAGCCATCACCCCCCTCGCCATATTGGAGGGAAGGAGGCAACCCGACCCCCGACGCTACCGCAGGCAGTGACATCTAAGGGAGCATGACGAAATCATTAAAAGACGATATCATTAAAAGAAACAAATATCACGCCTACCGCGTGCAAAGGGTGCAAGCTTTGCTGCCCGGTGACTATAAACCTAGAGTGAGGTTTTGCAGAGAGATCTAAGATACCACAGAGAGGATTCGCAGTTCTTCACAAGGTATTATGGACGGATGAGTCAAATTTTAGAAAAATTCAATATCCACAACCTACATTTCTACTCCAGAGTGAACCCCCATATCATAAGAAATGATCGATTTCAGCATCTGTTTGGTATAAACATGTGGGCTGGTATAATTGTCCAGGAGTTGGTGCTGCATGAAATGCCAGCAAGGCTGGATTCTGTATTATTTTTTTTTACAAAATATTTTAAACCAAATTCTTAACGAAGCTGAGGTTCCAGAAGCAAGAATAGCAAAAATGTGGCTGCAACACGACGGCGCCCCGCCTCACTACGCTCGAGCAGTTAGAGATCATTTGAACGAGGGATTTCCCTAACAGGGATTCTGAAAAGGTATTTGTACTCACTCATAACACGTGGCCATGAGTGGCTCTAATAACTTTCTAGGACGAAAAAAAAACAACGATTGTAAAATAGTTGTTTTAATAAAACAAAACAATAAATGCTCAAAATTCCTGCCTCTGACCATAATACATAATCTGCACCGTGTAATAAAATTCCTACGTAACCTACGGGATGCACCTCTGAGTTGTTAATACGAGGGCGGCACTGAAAATTTCGGGAATCAAGGTAGTGACACAACATTACTATTTAAAAATGTATTTATTGCTTTTCGAAGTATTCTCCTCGAAATTTGACACATTTTTCCATACGATGGAACCAATCATTGAAGCAACCATTCCACTCGGAAGTTGGGGTCTCCAAAATGGCCGTTTTGTAGGCGTCCACAGCTCCTTCAGGTGATGAAAATCTGTCCACGCAATTTATTCTTTATTTTAGGGAAAGTATAGAAATCATTAGGGCTTAGGTCGGAGCTGTACGGCGGATGGTCTAATAATTCTATGTTTTCTTGCTCTAAAAACTCCTTTGTTCTGTGCGCGTTGTGAGAACTCGCATTGTCGTGATGAAGGATGATGCGGCGGTTGCAGTTCTCTTTACGGAGTTCAGAAACGACCTGTGGCAAACAAATGCTAGCATACCATTCTGCATTAACTGCATTAGTTATAGTCGACTAACTCAAATTTGCTGATGGAGAATTGACCGTGGCATATATCGATGTATGGGAGAACATGATTTTCAACTACAATGTTAAGTTTGTTTTTGGGATAAATTCATCCCAACTTCCCAACTACGGAACCCTTCATTGTGCGTGGTCCGACACGCACTTGCCCGGTTTTTGGACTGTAAAGTACTTGCAGCGAAGCAATTTTGTTTGTAGTGAAAAAATAAACGCCTGCGTTCCTGCATAATACTCGTATACTACCTAATAGCACACTGACACACTGACTAACACATTATTACAGATTATTCCTGAGGAATGGCTATCACTAAAACAATATAACAGTAGAGGGTTCTATCTGGCAGAATCTTGATGCTCCGAAATTTATTTGACATAACACACTTGGCATAATTTTCTTTAAACGAATATTATTAAGGCATAAAAATGATTTAATATAATTATTGTTTGGCCGAATATTTATTTGTCCGAATTTACAATGGCATACCTTTAAGATGGCAGAATTTTATTTGGAATAATTACCTTTGGCAAAGTTAAAATTCCGCATAATTTCATTTAGCATAACTTTCATTTAAAGCGACGATTATTTGGTACAATTTCACTTGGCATACTATGAAAAATAGAGTCTGTCAAGCGAGTCGAGTCCACAACCATTTTACTGATTTCTTATAATGGCAATACTATTATCTGTCAAACAGATTGTCACAATTTCTGTTCTAACCTCGAGCATTCCGGTTTTTGTTGAATTTTTTAATGTTATAATGCCAAAACCTATTAAAAGTAGTGTCAGGAGCCTGCTGTTTACAATGATTAATAAATATAATCATGTAAAGATTGAATCTGATGACGTGTTAACAGAAAAACGACGACTTTTGGATGAAATTGTTTCAACAACAGGTAGGTTGGCTACAAAATGTTGATACTTTTAGCACAATTGTCTAATTTTGTTTATTTTACTATGATGTGATCACGATTTCGGTTTTGGTTTAGATTCAGACGTCGTATACATGACATTGAATCTCAATGGGGCACCTATAAGTGAAAAGTATTATAAGAGATTGTTGTCATCTTTTTTCAGCCACCTTGGATTATGAATTAATAAAAAGCACAATTGATAATTTAGTTAAGAAAGTCATAGCCATAGATGAGAATAAAAAAATGAAATCTGAAACAGACTATTTGACAAAAATTGCTGCTATGACAGGTTAGTACAGATTTATTTGTTTACATTGTTTGCATTTTCTACAAATATTATCATAAAATTTGTGCGTTTGATACTGAACTGACATATTGAACTTTCAGATTTAAGTGTGAAAACACTGCGAAGAATTAAAAAAGAAGGTGCTATTAACCAAGGCGAGTGGAACACACCGGGGAAAAAACGTCCACGACAGCCAACTGTAGCCAATCTGGATAATTTTGACTTATCAGCCATACGCAATAAAATTAATGAATTTTACTGTGTGAAAAAGCAAGTTCCAACTCTACGAAGTTTGCTTGCAGATTTAAGAGAGTCAATTGGATTTACTGGATGTCATGAAACATTGAGACAATTATTACTCAAAAATGGATTTGAATTAAAAAAAAATAAAAATGAGAGATCTCTTCTTATTGAAAAGTATGAACTAGCTGCATGGCGACATAGGTATCTCAGAGCTATTGATGAAAAGCGGAAACAAGGAAAATTAATAGTTTATCTTGATGAGACCTATGTCCACCAAAATTATAAAGTTAAAAAATCATGGCAAGGGCCATCAACAAGCGGTGTAATTGACAAAATATCGTCAGGCAAAAGACATATTGTTGTTCATGCTGGATCCGAAAAAGGTTTTGTTCCCAATGCATTATTGGTATTCAGTACTAAATCAAAAATGGCAGATTATCATGATGATATGAACAGAAATAATTTTATGAAATGGTTACGTGAAAAATTAATACCCAATTTAAGTCAGCCCAGTGTCATTGTTATGGACAACGCTAGCTACCATGTAACACAAATAAATAAGCCACCATCTATGAATGATTTAAAGGCTGACATTCAGAAATGGCTAACTGAAAATGGAATTCATTATGAAGAATTCTTTACAAAGGCTGAGCTTATGTGCCTTGTGAATGAACATAAAACAACTCCAATGTATGAAGCTGAAGAATTTTTGAAACAACATGGCCATGAGGTTTTGAAACTTCCGCCATATCATTGTGACCTGAACGCAATTGAACTCATATGGAGTTTGGCTAAAAGAAAAATAGCCAGCAAAAACTTAGGGATTCCAGGTAAAGAAATGGAGAACCTTATAAAAGAATGCTTTAATAGTGTCACAGCCAATGATTGGAAAAAATGCACAGATCACACTATTAGTGTCGAAAATAAGTATAAAGTAAGAGACAGGATATCCGAAACCGAGTTGGAACCCTTCATCATTTCTGTGCGTAATGATTCTACTGACAGTGATTTCTCATTTGAAGGCATTGAATTTCTTGATTCTGATTTTAGTTCTGATGAATAAATACGTACATTGAAATGCTTTTTTTTTAATTTATCCCAAGTAATTTTTTTATCAAAATTCAAGTATCAACAAGTTTTCAGCGTGCTATATCAGTGTTGACACCTGAAAGATTTTTGAATTTGCCGCCTTTTTCATGGGACTAGAATCGCTTGACGGACTCTAGTTAATATGTTAGTGACAGAAAAGAATCGCTGCAAAACCGACTCCACGTAGTCTTGTCTGCCCTATCCCTTTTTTTTTTGAGGGTGGGAATTCATCAAATAACTTCTCCCGCTCTGGGCGGAGCGGGAGGGTGTGTCAGACTCTTACTGACTAAAACCCACCCGTATTCCTTCCTGTTGCCTGTGTTGCGGGGGCCTCGGTGACCCATAAGTACCTTCCCGTGACCCCGGCATGCATCGGCCCTAGTGGACCCCTACCTATGTGCTGACGACATCTCTTTGAGGCGCGCGTGGAATACAACGCGCCATCGACCCGGGCCTGGTCCTTACCGGACGGTGTGCCACCCATTGCTCACCGTCCGCAAGCCCGCGCCTACGGTGGCCGGAAATCCACCCGGGATTGCCGACGCCCTGGGCGTCTCCTGCGGCGGCTAGGGACGAGAGGGCGCGAAACTTGCCTTTCCTCTCAACCGTCCCGCCTCCTCCTTCGCGAGCATTACTGCTTCGCAGAAGGAGGTGACGGCTGCCCATGCCCTCTCGCTCCGTACCATGGCCTGAACCAGGGCCGGACGCGAGAGGTCTCTGCCGCCGATCGCCTCCACGAAGTTCCACCGGCTGTCGAAGACGAGTCCCAGGTACTTCATCGTCCACACTACGCTGACGCCGCTAGGGAGGTCGACGCGCAGCACCCAGTCGTATCCGATGTCCCACAGATGCAGCCCCAGGACCGATCCCTGTGGGACACCGCACGACATCTCTTGCAGGTTCCACAATTCCTGGTGATCCCGCACCACCTTGTACGGGCGTCCCCACGGGTCCCTGTCCAGAGTCCCCAGCGACTCCTCGCGGGCCAAACCCCTGGCCCGCAGGATCTCCGCTTGGAGGGCGGTCTTCGCCGCTCTGTACCCCTCGTACAGCTTCGCCTGAATGGCTTCCGTATCCGGAGGTTTGATACGGAGCCTGCGGTGCCTGGTGTACCGGCGTCGCGCAGCCACGCAGTGCGCAGAGCCGTCAGCTCCTGCGACGACCAGTACACCTGGCGCGAGGCACGTCCAGGCTGGACCCGGGGCATTGCCACGTCACATATGTCGGATATGTCCTCCCGGAACCACTCCGCCTCGTCGTTGATGTCGGCAGGCCTGTCCGGTGGTGACACCCAGGCCTGCACGATCGAGGCTTCCAGGAGGAGCTCCCGGTCCAGCTGCCTCAGCGTCCACCGCGGACCACTCGGGGCCCGTCGGACCGGCGCGTCCGAGGTCTGGGCGAAGACGTCAAACAGGATATACCGGTGATCGGAGTAGGTCTCCACCTCCTCCATGACGCGCCAGTCAACTACACGTGGCGACAGAGCGGGGCTGGCGAACGAGATGTCCACCACTGATTCACCCCGCATCCGCACACACGCGGGGACAGAACCCCGGTTTAGGACGACCAGGCCTGTTTCCAGAGCCCAGTCCTCCACCATCCTGCCCCGTGTGTCCGTTTACCGGGAACCCCAAGCCAAGTTCTTGGCATTGAAGTCTCCGAGGACGAACACGGGGAGGGAACCAAACCTGACGACGACGTCTCTCAACTCCGCAAGGGAGTTTTGGAACTCGGCAAGAGTTCGGTTCGGAGAGAAGTAGACCCCCACTACGACAATCTCCCCGAACCGTGCTGCTACGCAACCCCGTCCTCTCTTGACAGCCTCGAGGGACGGAATACCGGCGGCGGCCGACGAAATTAGGGTCACTGAGCCGCTCAGGTCCTCCACCCAGTCATCCCTGGGCGGGACAAAGTACGGCTCAGCGACCACGGCGATGTTAATCGACCACTGCGCCATGCTCTGGAGCAACAGATCCTGAGCGGCGCAGTGGTTGATGTTCGCCTGGAGGAGGAGTAATGGGGCCATTATTGGCACTCCATGTTGGCATTGGCCTCCTCCCGAACCAAGGGTCCTGCCACGGCGGCTATGGCGGCGACGACTGCGGTGGTGGAAGCGGCAGCAGGGGCGGCGGCTGCGGCGATGACGGCGGTGGCGGGGGGCTTGGCTTTGGCGGGTGGGGTGCAGGCCTTGCCCCCCATCCGGTGGTCGGCCGGCGTGCCAGCCGCCGCACATACGGCACAGTGCGGCGTGGCGTTGCAGGAGCCGGCCTTGTGCCCGGGCTGACCACAGCGGTAGCAGAGACCGCTGCGGTCCACCTCCGAGGTGCAATTAGCTTGCACGTGGTCGCCCACCTGGCAACGGAAGCACCTCAGAGGTCTGGGCTCCAGCAGTTTAACCTGTGCGGACACCCAGCCCACCAATAACCTTTGGCCCTCTCTGGCAATATTTTTGGCCGCCGACACGGGGCAGCTCACCGTAACGGTTTGCAGCCCCGCGGAGTCAGGATGGATGGTGCCCACCCTCACCTGCTCGGCAGAGCACCCCCCACTCTTGACCACTGCGGCGACCACCTTGTCCTCCGTCACGGAGTCGTCCAGGCCCATGATGCGTATGCTAGCGCACTTGGTGGGCCTGGACACTCGGACCTCGTCCGCGTTTAGGGACGCCCTAAGCCTTTCAGCCAAAGCGTCAGCGGCCGGGCCACTGGCCGCACCGGGGACCTCCACCATTCGGGCCCCAGTTGCCGTTATCTTCATTTTGAGGCCTTTTGCTGCGCCGAGCTCCTCGAGGCGCACCACCTCACCCACCTTCGCCATAACTGTACTATAGGACGCGCCCTTCTTTTCCGCATCCGGCTGTAGTGTGATCACTACAGCTGCGGAATTCGGGGCGCGGAGCCTAGCCGCGGCGGTTCGCTCCTTGCGCCGCTGCCGCCTCTCCCTCTTTTTGGCCGCTCTTTTTGCCTTAGCCGCCTTCCTCTTCTCCCCGGCTACTTGCCATTCGGCATCGGCCGGAAGAGATTTAGGAGGCGGTGGCGGCCGTTTCGCCACCAGGACCGGAGCCCTCGCCACCAGGGCTGGGGCCCTCGCTACCGGGGCCGGAGTCCTCGCCGCTGGGGCTGGAGCCTTCGCGGCCCGCGCATTCGCCCCGCCCTTTGGCTGCCCCGATGACCCTGGTTTGGCCGTGGCAGCTGTGGCGGCAGAGTACGATGGGGCCTTGCGCTGGCCCGAGACCGGCTGGCTCGCCGCCAACGGGGGGCGCAGGACTATGGTCTCTAGAGCGGAGAAACGACTCCGCAAGGAAGCCATCTCCTGCCGCACCAGGGTCAACACCCGGTCTTCAGCAGGCACGGGCTGCCCCTGCCCATGCTGCTGCTTGGGGGTCGGCTCTTCTGAGCCCGGCCAGGTCCGCTCGGAGCTTCTCGTTCTCCTTTCGTAGAAGCTCCATGGCGGCTGTCAAGCGGGCGACCTCCGCCCGCATCTCTGACATACCGTCCGGAGGAGCCCCGACGTGAAGGGCCTCCGCTGCCGCCACAATAGAGGCCGTGGCCGCGGCTATGGCCTGATCCTTAGAGGACCTGAGCCTCTTAATGGATACAGCCTTGATCGCCGCGGCCACTACCTCCGCAAACCTGCCCGCAGGCTCCGAATTGGAGCTACCAGTAGTAGCTTCCAGCCCAGCCGAGAGGCTCGCTGGGCTGGCTGGGCTGGGCTGGTCAGCTCGACCGGGCCGGCTCAGCTCGGCATACCGGCTTCCTTACTGGGGGGCCTTCTGTCCATCACTTTACCACCTCGGCCTCCACCCCGTCTGCTGGATCGAATTTTCTTACTCCGCTCGACTCCTTCGTCGGAGGAAGACCCTGGGTTGGGCCGCTTCGAGGTTCGCCTGGACCCTCGATTCTTCTCCATGATCTTTTTCCGCTGTGAGCTCCTGGAGCTCTCTCTGCCTGATGCAGCGTCGAACTCCGAACCCGCATCTCTCTCCTCCCCTTGTCTTCCAGTTTTTGTTGATATCATTTTTTCCATTTCTGTTCCCACGAGTGTGGGGGATCTAAAAAGTACACCTAGGTTCACCCCGTCTCTAGGCAAGTGTACATTTGTAACTCAACCAGGGGGTCCACTAGTACCCTGGCTGGGGGTGCGCTAACGACTGATGCGCCACCTACAACTACGAAGTTGCAAATGACACTACTCCTCAGCCATTCATATCCTCGCCGCGCACCAAAACTTGATATTAGAGGATTTTTTATAGAGGTTATCTTCTTCGCGATCCGGGCGACCAAGCCAAGATCCTCGTCCCGTTCCAAGCCACAAAACATGACTCTGGTCTCTTTATGGATTACGATTTCGACGGTTGCAGGCAGAAGAATTGATTCTCCCGCTGCTAGCTCGCTGGCAGGGTAAGTGCACAGCAAGCACCGCCACTCTTTGCCCACTCGACCTGCCCTCTGTAAGCAGAGAGGGGAGTGGACGACCGACGATCGAGCATGAAGCTCCCCGCCACGCAGAAATTCGCCACGATCAATACCCTCTCCGAAACATGGAGAGACTATTGGCCGTGCCCAGGATGCACCGGCCCGACGGCTGCTCTTTCTCCCGAACGTATTCGAAGGTAACCAGCAGCAATCAGGCGCACGAGGAGGTTTTCTGCACGCACCCCTGCCCTACCCCTAGAGTGTAATTTAAGCCCGCGTAGGCGCGGAGGGGCGAGGCGGCCCGCGAGCTGAGGAGCAGGTGGTGAGCGCTAAAACCATCAGCGACGATAAGCTCACGTGGGACCGTCCGAATCCCCGCGTATGATATTTGAGTTTTGAATTTATGATAAATGAGTGTTTGCCAAACGATTTTCTGCGAAATGATGTTTATGCTGTCCGCTGTTTAGCAAAATAATATTATGACAAAAAAGTTCTGCCATAAAGGGTAGACCCAACAGTAGATTATAAGTCAAAATTTGGTTACACGTACCAGATTCAAAACCTGAGCACACGAGCAAGAACCCAATGTTTAAAAAGTATTTTCCCTAATAGAAATAATCAAACTCTCCTTGGAGTGCACCGGTCCACCTTGTTCCAAAGAAATTAGATGCCTCTGGACAACAAAAGTGGAGAATGGTAGTAGACTATCGACGTTTTAGCGAGATAACTGTGGATGATAAGTACAAGTACCCTTTGCCAAACATCAATGATCTTTTTCAATAATTCAAATTAAACTCTTTCCTAATTTTTTTTTCTCATTTTATCTTCAGACTTGTGGCTCGATGACTTCTTCGCTATGTTTTGTTGTAGAATGAAGTTCATCAAGCCAGGCTTTTCTTCGGGTTTTTTTCTTTATTCCTCCAACCTAGGTTGAGATTGATTAACGTCTGTAAAAGCTGTGAGATCAGAAGACGTAATTCCCGGAACTAACAACCGGAATTTCAGTAACCCGTGGAGTTCTGGTGGAGTCTACGCAACATCGCTTCGGGATTGTGATCTAGATAATTTCTTTAATTATTAATATCATTCATTTTAATTTAATTTAAACTATAGATTTCCTGTAGATTTCTAATGCTCGTCAGTGTTAGTTAGCCTGTTCCTGATTAAGTCAGTTGGACGACGAGGACGGTTTAGAGCTTAGCGCCGAGTTTTTTTTTAGGATTGACATATAACCCCATCTTTCAAGCGTATTCCTGAAAAACTGGCTGCAACTATTAGGGATAAAACAACTTTTTAAACATTGGGTTCTTGCTCGCGTGCTCAGGTTTTGAATCTGGTACGTGTAACCAAATTTTGACTTATAATCTACTGTTGGGTCTACCCTTTATGGCAGAACTTTTTTTGTCATAATATTATTTTGCTAAACAGCGGACAGCATAAACATCATTTCGCAGAAAATCGTTTGGCAGACACTCATTTATCATACATTCAAAACTCAAATATCATACGCGGGGATTCGGACGGCCCCACGCGAGCTTATCGTCGCTGATGGTTTTAGCGTTCACCACCTGCTCCTTAGCTCGCGGGCCCCCTCGCCCCTCCCCGCCTACGCGGGCTTAAATTACACTCTAGGGGTAGGGCATACGGTGGACGCCATCATGCGTGTGCGAGCCCTGACGACGGGGAATGCTGTTGCCCAGGGTGGGGTCGTCTTGGCGGTGTCTCTAGACATCGCCAATACCTTCAATACCCTGCCCTGGAGTTGCATCAGGGAGGCACTCCGGTATCACCGGATGCCGACCTACCTCTGTCGTGTGGTCGAGGCCTATTTGACGGACAGGGCCGTCATCTACCCCGGTCACCAGGGAGTGTGGAACCGGCAAGAGATGTCGTGCGGTGTCCCACAGGGATCGGTCCTGGGGCCGCATCTGTGGGACATCGGATACGACTGGGTGCTGCGCGCCGACCTCCCTAGCGGCGTCAGCGTAGTGTGCTACGCTGACGACACGTTGGTCCTGGCGCAGGGGAGGTCGCACCAGGCGGCGGCCGAATTAGCGGCACGCGGGGTTGCGACAATCGTCGAAAGGATCCGGCAATTGGGACTCGAGGTGGCCCTGCACAAGTCCGAGGCCATGTGTTTTCATGGTCCTTGGAACGCGCCACCGCTGGGGTCCCAAATAACGGTAGGAGGGGTTTCTATCGGCGTCGAGTCGACGATGAAGTACCTGGGACTCGTCCTCGACAGCCGGTGGAACTTCGTGGAGCATTTCCGACGTTTGGCTCCCAAACTGGAGCGGGCGGGCGCTGCATTGAAGCAGCTCCTGCCCAATCTAGGGGGTCCAAACGCCTCCTGCCGAAGGCTCTACGCGGGGGTCGTGCGGTCCATGGCCCTCTACGGGGCTCCTGTATGGGCGCGCTCTCTGGCGCTGCGGCCAGCCCGCCGGTTGAGCGCGGCCCAAAGGGTCATGGCCATCCGGATGATCCGGGGATACCGCACGGTCTCCTGTGAGGCAGCAGGCCTCCTTGCCGGATTGCCGCCATGGGATCTGGAGGCAAAAGTCCTCGCGCACGTATGGGAGTGGCGTGAGGAGGAGAAACGCCGGGGCGTTAGTCCGCTGCCGCGAGAAATCGCGACACAGCGGACGGAGCTCCGGCGGTATCTCATGGCGTCATGGAAAGTACGGTTGTCGCAACCCAGTGCTGGGCACGCCACGATTGCGGCGATAAGTCCCCTTTTTGAGGAGTGGCTGGAGAGGCGCCACGGCGTCCTCACCTTCCGCCTGACGCAGGTCCTCACCGGACACGGCAGCTTCGGGAGGTTCCTGTGTCGGATAAGGCGGGAGGAAACGTCCGGGTGTCACCACTGTGTGGATCGCCCGGAGGACACGGTGGAGCATACGGTGGAGGTCTGCCCGGCTTGGGCAGAGCACCGCCGTGTCCTCGTGGAGGCGATCGGCGGCAGAGACCTCTCGCGTCCGGCCCTGGTTCAGGCCATGGTACGGAGCGAGAGGGCATGGGCAGCCGTCACCTCCTTCTGCGAAGCAGTAATGCTCGCGAAGGAGGAGGCGGGACGGTTGAAGGAAAGGCAAGTTTCGCGCCCTCTCGCCCCTAGCCGCCGCAGGAGACGCCCAGGGCGTCGGGAATCCCGGGCGGATTTCCGGCCACCGTAGGCGCGGGTTTGCGGACGGTGAGCAATGGGTAGCTCACCGTCCGGTAAGGACCAGGCCCGGGTCGACGGTGCGTTGTATTCTACGCGCGCCTCAAAGAGATGTCGTCAGCACATATAGTAGGGGTCCACTAGGGCCGATGCCTGCCGGGGTCGCGGGAAGGTACTTATGGGTCACCGAGGCCCCCGCAACACAGGCAACAGGAAGGAATACGGGAGGGTTTTAGTCAGTAAGAGTCTGACACACCCTCCCGCTCCGCCCAGAGCGGGAGAAGTTATTTGATGATTACCCACCCTCAAAAAAAAAAAAGGGGTAGGGCAGACAAGACTACGTGGAGTCGGTCTTGCAGCGATTCTTTTCTGTCACTAACATATTAACTGTTTTTCATAGTATGCCAAGTGAAATTGTACCAAATAATCGTTGCTTTAAATAAAAGTTATGCTAAATGAAATTATGCGGAATTTTAACTTTGCCAAAGGAAATTATGCCAAATAAAATTGTGCCATCTTAAAGGTATGCCATTGTAAATTCGGACAAATAAATATTCGGCCAAACAATAATTATATTAAATCATTTTTATGCCTTAATAATAATCGTTTAAAGAAAATTATGTTAAGTGTGTTATGTCAAATAAATTTCGGAGCATCAAGATTCTGCCAGATAGAGGGAACCCTCTACTGTTATATTGTTTTAGTGATAGCCATTCCTCAGGAATAATCTGTAATAATGTGTTAGTCAGTGTATCAGTGTGCTATTAGGTAGTATATTATGCAGGAACGCAGGCGGTTATTATTTCACTACAAACGAAATTGCTTCGCTGCAAGTAGTTAGTCGACTATAACTCGTTAAGAAAGAATGAAAATCAAACTCAAAGTTCTTGACCAAATTGTTCATTAATAAGGTGTTTTCCCCCTTCCTTAGCCCTAATTACAGCTCTTAATCGGTTTTTCATGGACCGTATTAATTTTACCATGAAATCTTGTGGTGGCCACACCACAAGATTCCACTCCTCTTCAATGGCAAGTTGAAGTTCTTGGAGGCGCATAGGAGCAGGGCTTCTTGCTCGAACTCGTCTTTTTAGCTCATCCCAGACATGCCCAATCGGATTGACATCAGGGCCTCAAGTCTGCTATTACAATAGTGTCAGAATGGTCTATTTTATTGATTTCATAATTGTTGATATTGACAAGTTTGGTAATCTACTAATATTATGGCGACATTAATGAGGATCGGAACAGACCATTCTGACACTTTTGTAATAGCAGACTTGAGGCCCAGGACTACAAGCCGGCCACTCCATCGCGGTGATTTCAACGTCTTCTATGTAGTGGCAAACTGTTCTAGCGACATGCGGTCTAGCGTTATGTTGCATTAAGACAAAATCTTCTCCCATAAGCAACGCAAGCGGCCTTACATGTTCTTCGAGCACTTTTTCGACGTACCGGGCAGCTGTCTACCCTCTCCATCTCGGGCTGGTATTCGCCCCAGTGATGAATACAATGTCAGTTTTAGTGTCCAACTTTATGCGACCCCAAAACATACACGATCCACCTCCAAAAGCCACACGTTCGCTTATGCAGCATTGTGAAAATCGCTTTGATGACCTTTAGACCCTTGAGCGTCCGTCATGACCATGTATCGTCATTCTGCACTCTGACCTCTTTTGATTCTGCATTTTGACCACACTATGGACTGACTGGTTTCTGATTTTTATGATAAAATCAGAAACTCCAGGTTTTAGATTTTTAGATTTGACCTCAGTATCGGCTGTAACACCCCCGAAAACCTTGAAAACGACACCCATGATGAAAAATGTTTGTAGCCGCTATTTTGGAGATTGATACAAAGGTGGTAAAACCAAATTTTTGTCTGTCGCGCATTTAGAAATAAAAAACAGCAATTAAAAAAAAAAACTCAACTTGATATTAATAACAGCGCCTCACGCGCAAGCGCGGCGTGATCTTATCACTTCACCCGATTCTCGTAACCATAGTAACCACCCGTGTCGGCTAGGTGAAGTAAGTCAGTAAGCGCGACGCGCGAGTGGCGTGATCTTATCACTTCACTCGATTCTCGTTTCCATAGAAACATCACTTCACTAGGGGAGGGAGGAGTTAAGTGTGACGACATCCCCCTCCACGCAAAGTAGCAAATAAGTAGTTTATAAGAATATTGTTAACTTAGCAATAATTAAATATAAATACATGTATTATTAGAATAATCATTACTATTTTAAATACTGTAACGCTGTTCAACTAAATAAAGTTTTTTTTAAACTATTCAAGCGTCGGTCACTTAATTTGAGTCGCTTTACGAGTCGCGAGACTAAGCGGACGTGTGTTTAGTATTGATTATAATGAATTAAACTATTACGATAAATAAATATAATTATTTGCACCGTCAGTATAAAAATTAAGTGTGTCGCGAGTGACTTGTAGGTTTTTACTGACTTTCTTGTGCAAGATGAACTAAATAATTTTATAAACAATAAATAAAGTGTTACTGGTAGAATGTATAACCCAGGATCGAGCCCGTTTGTATGTAGCCAATTACTACAGCGAAGTCAGCCACAGACGCCTACTGAACCATTACCCTCGAGCAACCCAAATCCACCAGCACCCGCGGAGAATGAATTGCCGCTTGAAGCCATCAGTACGCCGGAGATCCAGAAATGGTTAGGATCTATAGATTCCATTCTGAACGAAGTTTGCACTATTGTCGGTGATGGGAAAATGAACTCGGACCAAAAGCTTCGTGTCTCCACTCTTTGCCGGAAGATCTCCAGTGGGACTCAGATGGCCGTCTTATACCAATGGTTGAAGTCGAAAACGATCCAGGCCCTTACCACAATCCAGTACCTACAGGAACACCAGAACATTATAAACTCTCTCCAGCAGTTCAAAGAGGTCGTAGAGACTAAGTTGAATCTCTTGGACAATACTTCTTATGCTAGCATGGTGAAGAAAGGTTACGACAACTTTGTCCGTCCTGCAAATTTGAGATCAGTAGCCATCTATTCCAGCGATAAGACCCAAACAAGTGACGATACCAAGACACTTGTTCAAAAGATAATCTCCCCCAAACAACTTAAGCTTCATGTCCGTGGCCTTAAAAAAAATGAAAAATGGGGGCGTTCTGATTAGCACCGAAAATTAAATAAAAGTCGGAAAAATTAGTATCATCGGGTCTTACAATAGAAGAACCTTATAAACGCCGCCCTAGGGTCGCTGTCATTGGTGTCCCCGTTGCCCTTACTGAGAAGGAGGTGTTTGATTGTATTTACGAGCAAAACCTATCAGACAAGTTGCCGAATATAACTCGAGTCCTTCCTTGAGAGCATCAAATTAAGCCACAAATCGGGTAAGAAAGATCTTCCTACCTGTAACTACATTTTGGAACTACCCGCTAGCGTAAGGAAAATTATGATAAACCAAAGCCGGACTTTTACTAACTGGACATCATGCCCTGTGAGAGATTTCACGATAGTCACCAGGTGCTTCAATTGCCAGCAGTTCGGACACGCAGCCAAGTTTTGCCGTGAAACTAGTTCCACTTGTAACCACTGTGGCGAGACTGGACATTCCTTCAAGGAATGCAGCAGCAAATCTTCTCCCGCTCAATGTGCGACGTGCAAACACTTTAAGAGGAAATGTGACCATCCTACTGGCGATGTAAGATGCCCGGCGCGCAAATACGCAGAAATCAACTACATTAACTCAATAGATTATGAAGGCGCCTAAGAGCGCCACCGAATATTTTTATTAGTAAGCACATAAACAGGTAACTTATCCTCTATTTATATTGCCACTTAGTTTGTAACCATCATGACAAATCAGCTAATCTGTGATCTAGATAGTTTTTCTGTGTCTGAATCTAAAATCTGTAATGTTGAGGACTGTAAACACCTTCCTTCTGGAGACAAAACGTTAACTGTACTCACACAGAACATTCGAAGCATTAATCGAAACATGAACGGATTTGAAGTGTTATTACAGAATCTTGACATTAGCTGTGATATTATCGTCCTAACAGAATGTTGGTTGTCAAAACAGACACTAAACTTACCCGCTCTTGACGGTTATTATTCTTACAAAACAGACAGAAACATGAACCAAAAGGATGGATTAGTAGTTTATATCCAAAATAATTTAAGAACAATCAAAGAAGAACCGGTATCCCACGATAGTAATTGCTTGATAATTAAAATTAATCCCGATACAGTAGTCATGGCTGTTTATAGGCCTCCTTCTCGAAATATGGACAGATTTTTGGACTCGCTTGACACTAACTTAAAAAACATAACATCTTTTAAAAACATAATACTTTTGGGCGATATTAACATTAACATTGCTTCCGTGAAAACCGATACCCATGTACATAATTATTTGAATATTTGCTCATTTCATGAACTTTTACCGGCTCACTATCACCCTACGCATCAGAGCGGCTCATGCTTAGACCATATTATTCTAAAATCAAAAAATCCATCCAAAACATTGGTTACTAATTCTTCACTTACCGATCATCAAGCTGTTTTACTAACATTACAAATAAGTTCACCTAGAAAAAACTGCATGCGTAGCTACACAAAACTCAATATGACAAACCTTGAAAATGAATTACTCGGTATTAATTTTGACCCTGTTTATAACTCAAACGATGTAAATATTTCTTTAAAGTATTTCATAGATTCGCTACAATGCGCAATACGGAAAAACACTTTCACTAAGACAATCCCTAGAAAGTACAGTTGTATTAAACCCTGGATCACACCCGGTCTCGTACGTTTTATAAGACATAGAGACAAACTTCACCTAAAATTGAAACTTGCACCTGAAAACGAAGTACTTTCTGTTTCATATAAAAGGTATTGAAACTTTTATAATAATCTTTTGAAAAAACTTAAAAATCAGTATGATAAACACGAATTACAGAAGGCGGGAAAAAATAGTAAACTTGTTTGGAAATTTATAAAAACAAATACATTTAGATCGAAAAATCCCAAACCTCCACTAGATTTACTATCAACAGAGATAAACCCATCCGAAGCAATGAACAAAGTAAACAACTGTTTTGCTAAAGTTGGTAAAAACTTGGCTGAAAAATCTTTAATTTCTAGTAATTCTTCCTCTCAAAACCCGACTCCGACATCCCCTAAAATAAAATCTTTTGTTTTATTAGATACCGACGTTAACGAAGTAGTAAGAATAATAAACGGGTTAAAATATGTTTATGCTACTGGGTGGGATGACATACCTAATAATATACTTATAAGATTTAAATACCTACTTGCCCCTCCGCTAACACACATTTTTCAGCTATGTTTATCTAAAGGTATATTCCCTAAATTGCTTAAAAAAAGCTGTGGTTACACCTGTATTCAAGTCTGGAGACAAATACTGTGTGAATAACTACAGACCTATTTCAGTTTTAACAGGGCTCTCAAAAATTTTAGAAAAAATCATTAACAGTAGATTGATAAAATATCTGGAAGATAACAGACTACTTGCAGACAGTCAATTTGGATTTAGGCCCAAAAGATCAACTAGCCAAGCACTACACAAATTAACTAATTATAGTACTACTAATCTGGATAATGGTAAGCACGCAATCGGTATTTTTCTAGACCTTGCCAAGGCCTTCGACACTATTTCTTGTACTTTATTTTTGCACAAGCTTGAAACACTTGGGATAAGAGGAACACAACTTCTACTATTTTCGGATTATCTCAGCGATCGTCATCAATGTGTAAAAATAGGTCAGTATACAAGTTCTGAACTTAAAAATAATTGTTTTGGAATTCCACAAGGCAGCATTTTGGACCCCACGTTATTTTAAATCTATATAAATGAACTGTGCAGCCTGCCACTTCAAAATGGTATTATAATATCTTATGCGGATGACACCGCTTTATTGTTCTCAGCTAAATCAAGACATGAGGTCTATGAACATGCTCAGAACGGCTTTAACATTGTGTCTGATTGGCTCTATAATAATCTCCTAACATTCAATCCAGATAAAATAAAACAAATTTTATTTACAATGAGAAATACTAACATACCGCTTACTAATCTAAACATTTACGCACAGATTAGGGTCTTACACCCATTTTGAAAAGTGTCTTAATTCAATTCTATAGTGCTAATATGCCCCAAAAAAACACACAATTTTTATTCAATCGATAAGTGCCATAAAAATGCATTTAAAATTTTACATTTTAAAATTTCGCGCGTAGGTTGACGAAAACACTGGACGCAGTGGACGCCATGTTGCTCTGTGGTCATGACGTCACTGGGCTATAAAAACAAATGTGCTGATCTCAATTATCATACAAAATGATAATTGACACGTTTTTGTTTACTAGCCGTATGACGTAATAACATGGCGGCTACTATTTCATGGTGTTTTTTAACAGATGAGAAAACCTGACAACGTTGAATTGAATTTTAAAATTTATTTTGTTATTTTATGAACTAAAACTAACTTTTTCGACTCCTTTTTGCCTAAACTATTTTTAATAATATATTTATAGATTTTTTCTCGTATATAGTAAAATACCCTATTGCAGCACGTGCGCTGACACTGCATGTTCTTGCCCCACTTTAACTAAAGCTGACCATTTGAAATATTTAGGTGTCACTATTGACCCTAATCTAAATTTCAGAAAACATATCGATTTACTATGTGCTAGAGTGCGCAAATTAATATATATTTTAAAGAATTTACGGAACATAGCCGACTATAAGTTAAATACACAGGTTTATTTAGCTTTGTGTCAATCCATTCTTACCTATTGCATAAATTCTTGGGGTGGTGCTGCTAAAACAATATTACTTCCGCTAGAGCGCGCTCAAAGAGCAATTCTAAAGGTTGCTACCTTTCGCCCTTTTAGATTCCCTACGCAACAGCTTTACATAGCATGTAATGTGCTAACAGTGCGGCAATTATTTATTCTGAGCATAGTACTACACCAGCACACGGCACTGCCTTATGACCCAGTACCTTTCGACAAGAGAAAGAAAGTTGGTTTGCATAAAGCCTCAAACTAAACATGCGTTTGCAAATCGATTTTATGTATTTTTAGGACCTTTTCTATATAATAGACTCAAAAAGGTACTAAGCCACTATAGTGTAAGCTATAAAAAAATGTAATAGGATGTTATCGGAATATTTAGCGATACTCAATTACACAGACACAGAAAAACTTCTAGAAATTTTGTCATGATGATAATTTATTCCCTTGTAAGTATGTATATACTTTTGTATATTTATATAGGCTAGATTTAGGTATTAATGTAAAAATATGCTTTTTCTCATAGTTGTTAATGATTATTTTTATATCAGTTTTACATAAAATCTTAATATCCCAATATAAGTGAAATGTAAAGTGATGGCCTGAAACACAGGTTTGAATAAACCTAGATCGGGCGGGTCGCTACCTAACATTCTAATACCAAACCATCATTACTTGCACCTGTTATTAAAAATAGTTTAGTTTTAGTTTATTATTGGGCACTATTATTTTATAGAATATTTACTACTGTTGGCTAAATGTACACGTTTTGTAAAAGTTTTTTTTTTATTTATATTATTATACATAGTATTTCTTAAAAATTCGCGCAAGTAGCTGCCCTCACAAAAGGTTCCCTTAGTTTATTTAATTACAATAATTGCATTCGTCGCTGTGCTTGCCTTGCGTTCGGGTGTTTTTTTTTACCTTATACCCTACATATTTGCATCGGGTGTTAAATATTAATTTTAAATAAATATACATCTGAATAGTTATGCAAATCAAGAATACTGGTTTTTTTTTAATAAATATTTTCAAATCAAGAATACTGGGTTTTTTTAATAAATATTTTTTAGAATTCTCTTCCATACTATACACCCGACAAGTTATAGATACCACGATTCAAAGTCTACCTGACCAATGCGAAACTTTAGAAGTACGTGAATTACAAGGCAAATTATGAAATAGACAATCTAAACACAGAAAATATAAAATTAAAATGGGAATTGTAAAAGAGTTATAAAATCATAGATTTATATAAAAAGGTCGGATATGGGGAGTCGTCCTCCACCCCACCATCTTCAATACGGAAAATAAAAAGAAAGACCAGAGTGAGACTAACACCCCGTCTAAGACAAATATTGCTCAACATATTATTATCCCTGAAAAGCCCATTAATGTAGAACAACCAAGGCAAGATAAATGTTGTAAAACAAATTCTACAAGTATCCAGGAAAATTTTGAAAAAGATACCACCCCAAGTGTGTGCAAGGAAAGCCAGCTGCCAGCCGCCAGCTTTGCCTACAAGAATAAATTATGCATACTGAGCATGAATAACATGAATAAAATACTATCCATAGCGCAAAATACCTTCGCAAACAAATTTGACTGTTGTCACTATTTAATACGTAACGGGAAAACTGAACAACTCTTGAAAGGTTTAATAGAAAAACTTGTGAAATTCACCATGAATGACTTTTGTGTAATTCTTTTAGGTGATGAAGACTTCAAAAATACTAATAATTATTTTGAAATTATATTCCGTATAGGAGAAGTTATTCAAAACATAAATCATACGAATGTGATCATCTGTTTACCGACGTATAAAAATGGATACTATGCTAATTTAGTTAACAGTAGAATTGAAGCTTTCAACAACCTCTTGTATCTAGATATACTGACATATGAACATTTATATCAAATCAAATCAAAACATTTATTTGCTTGAATATGGGTAGGTACATGAGGTGATACATATATTATAAACAAGTTCTTAAAACCATATCCTACCTAAACAGGTGTGCAAATATCTACTATAATAAAAATATTTATTACATTCAATAATTTACAAATATTAATATTAAATTATTTATGAAATGTATTAATTATATAATTTTATTATTATTACTTAACTTAAAAATTTAATTACATTTATCATTTAAATAATCAGTAACTGTGTAATAGGCTTTATTGATCAGGTATGTCTTTAATTTATTTTTAAATGATGTAAAATTCTTTGCTTCTTTTATATTATTAGGTAATTTATTATATATTCTAGGTCCCATACAAAATGCACTCTTGTCAAACATAGCTGTTCTATGGCGTATTGCACAAAGTGTACTGGCAAGCCTAATACTCTTTAAAGTTTCATATTTTCTTATATTATTTCTAATGTCTAATGCTAGTTCATAGATATACAGTGATGGGAATGTCAATATTTTTAAATTGATAAAATGTGGTTTACATGTATCTGTAGGCTTTAATGCACATATTGCCCGGATACATTTCTTTTGTGCTTTGAAGACAGTTTCTTTCTCAGTGGCATTCCCCCAAAACATTATACCATATCTTAGTGTAGAACCAACGTAAGCGTGGTAAGCAGATAGAAGTGTACTTTGGTTTACCACTTTACGAAGCATATATATGGCATATGAATACCGACTTAATTTTGTACATATTTGTTCAATATGTGTCCTCCATGTCATGTCCGAATCTATGTGTAGTCCAAGAAATTTTGTGGTGTTTATTTTTTCTATATTCATTTGTCCATAGTTTATATTGAATGTGATTAATTTAGATTTTTTATTTTTGAAAGTCATTATAAATGTTTTAGTTAGGTTTATTTTAAGTTCATTTAAATTTAGCCAGTTAACTATAGATGATAGCGTATAGTTCATTTCATGCTCATGTGTCGCAGGGTCTTCAGATACAACTATTGCAGTGCTATCGTCAGCATACAGAACCATGGAGGCTTTGATGGATTTGGGGAGGTCGTTAACATAAATAATAAAGAGCAGAGGACCCACAATACTTCCTTGTGGTACACCCTTGCATATTTTTATTGGTGTTGACAAATGCTTCTTTTCGATTTTAGTGCTATGTGAAATGCTAGATATTTCAGTTTGTTGTTTTCTGTTACTTAAATATGATTTTATGAGATCTCTAGCATTTCCCCGTATTCCATATGCTTCTAATTTATTTAACAACAATTCATGATTGACGCAGTCGAATGCCTTCGTCATATCCATATAAAGTGCCGAGACATGTTTTTTACTATCCATGCCTGTTAGTACCTTTTTGAGGAATGTGTAAAATGCGTCGTTAATAGATTTATTTTTCCTGAAACCCATTTGTTCTTTCGTAAGGATATTATGTTTTTCCATATAGTTATATAAACTGTTATAGATAATTTTTTCAAACACTTTCGATAAGATGGGTATTAGAGATATTGGTCTATAGCAATTCATATTTTCTCTATCCTGTTTTTTAAATATTGGAATGACAATGGATAATTTTAATTTTGATGGAAATACCCCATCTTCAATGCATTTATTAAATATATGACACAGTACTGGTGCTATTATTTCCGCCACTACCTTAATAATTTTAGTACATATTGCATCATACCCCGCACTATTTGTATTTTTTAGGGATTTTATTATTTGAACTATATTCTCTGGGGTACACGGGCTCATAAAGAGCGAGTTTGAATTATTGTATTCAATTCTATAATGCGGGCTTTGGTTAATAAAGTGTTTATTTGGTACCTGAGTTGAAAAGAAATTGTTGAAGTCATTAGCTATAGCAATTGGGTCTGTGATTGGTATATTGTTTACATTTATTTTGTCAATTTTTTTAAACTGCTGTTGGACATTTGTTTTATAGTTATTTATAATCTTCCACGTAGCTTTGGCTTTATTTGTTGATGTTTTAATATAGTAATCGTTTTGAGATTTTTGGGTTAATTTAATTATTGTTTTTAATCTTTTATTATAAACTTTGTATGAATTTTTAAACTGTTGGCTTGGTGATTTCCTGTAATTCCAAAGTAATTGACGTTTACGCTTGGAGCAAACCCTGATACCTTTAGATATCCATTGTGGTCGTTTGTGTATATGGACTTTAACTTTGATTAAAGGAAAACAGAGATCATAAAATAACCTTAATAAATCGTGGAATTTGCTAAAAGCATCATCCGCTGTTTCTGCATTGTAAACTTCCTCAAAGGCGAGATTTTGGATACATTCAACGAATTTATCCGTGTTATCCGCACTATAGTCTCGTTTATATGTGTACCAATGTGTTATATTAAAACTTTCTTTGACGGGATATTGCAGCAATTGAGCGGTATGATCCGACAGCGCTAGTTCTAGTATTTCATACCTGGAGCCCCTTTTATTACAAATAAAGTTATCAATACATGTTTTACTACATAATCGCGTGGGTTCATCAATCATTAGTTTAAGGTTATAGCTAGCCAGTAGTTGCTCCAATTCTATTATCATTTTATCCCTTTTTAGTCTATTGATATTAAAATCGCCACATATAATAATTTTCTTATTTTTTAAACAAGTTTTATTGAGTAATTCGTTCAACTTAGAAAAAAATATGTTTACCTTTTCTAGTTTGTTGCTAGGGGGTCTGTAAATGTTGATTATAATAAGATTATGCTCTAGGAGTTCAATGGCACTACCCTCTAAAATATTTCTCATAGTATGCTCCTTTACGTCATAGATTTTAGCCTTTTGATTATCATGTACCAATATGCACGCACCTCCATTTCTATTGTGCCTAGAGTAAGATGAAATTAATGAGTAATTGGGAATTTTCAGTGAATAAGTATCCTCATTTATCATATTATGTTCCGTGACACAAAGGACATCTACATGTTTATTGTTACGGCTCAACTCTTCTAAGTATAACGAAAGTTCATCGGATTTACTTATTAGACCATTGATGTTCTGATGTAATATATTTATGTGATTATACACGAAAAAAATTCTTATCATTTGGTGACATTGATGGAGTACAACATTCAGCAGTCTCTATAATTTGGTTTTCCTTTTGTTCGTGTTTGCTATTTGAGGTATTATCGTTAATATTATAATCAATGAAATCTGTTTGTGTGGAACTATTCACCATATTTTTTTGAGTGGCGGACGTCTTTGTGTTATTGTATGTAATTAATTTTAATTTATAATCTATACGCAATATCTCTCTTAGCCAAGATCTGCATAAATTGAGACTGAAGTGTATGCCGCTCGGTAAATGTTTTTCAAAATCTAAGTCTAGGTACTGTACATTGTTAAATTTGCTACACATAAACTTCAGTTCATAGTTAAGTTTCTTAATATTTAGGGACCTATTATACGGAATTTCAGTGAAAATCACGTTTGTGTTTGTTACAGATTCCAGCCATTTCATAGTGCTAAATTGAAATTCTCGCGGGTTTACATCGTTTGTTCCACCGGCTATAACTATCTAATCGTCCTTACATAGCGTTAGCATTTCACTTTGAAAGCTGTCCAACACATCGCGTAGTCTTGCTCCTTGTTTCCACATACACTTTACATAACTGGACCAATTTTCCTTGGTGATCTGCCATAATTATAATGTTCTTTCGCCTTTTCAGTGACGCTTCTTTAGCGTTTAATACAATATCTCTGGGAGATTCAATTGAGAGTTTGTGAATGCCAGTTTCTTTCCCACAGCCCGCTGTTTTTGGTTGTTCAGGAAGAGTAATAGTTACCATTTGCTGAGTCTCTATATCAGCAGTATTGTGAAACGGTATTAAAGGGGTGCTCATGTTAAAATTATTTAGTTTTTTTGAATGAGTGATATTCTTTCCTGAGTCTGGAGTTCGTAATATTAAACTTTCTGACATTCTTACTTTTTTATAAACATCTATTAACTTCTTATATTTTTCTAATTCTTTTTTTAAACTAGTATTTTCATAGTTTAAGTTGTCTATTTCTTGATTAGCAGTTTGTAATTCCTCTGTTAACTGGTTTATTTTACATTATTTTTCGTTTGTACTTTGATTATCAATTGAAACATCAGGTAGACTACGAATTGTGGTCTCAAACATTGAATTTAATAGAGTAGTATTACTGTTGTTGCTCAATGAAGTTGAACGTTGTCGTTGTTTCCGAATTGTAATATTATCTATAGAACCATCCGCCATATTTGATATTTTATAAAATCACTGCAGAATAAATAGTTTGTCTTTTATTTGGAAATTTGATAAACCACAAAAAGACACTCCGCGTGCGCCTTAGGTTCTAACCCTCGATGCGTGATGCGATTCATGTACCGCCTTACGCCTCCACGCCACGGAATCATATACTTTGTAGCGCGAATTTGTTGATCTGTTACTAGTTCGTATTTTTAACTTTTATTGTCAGTGGGTAACTTAAGTTTTGATTGAAAAAAATATTCACTAACGGTTTCGGTTTAGAGTATATACAAGTTTTCACTTTTAAGCCACTTATTCAATCTTTTTTACTTAGATTTCACTGCACTTTATGGTTATTGTGTTAATTTTGTTTATTAAAAAACTGTTTTATAGGTCACTTGGTCACTGTTTATTTTTGCTGATATCTCACTATTATTATTATTTATTGTTTCATTGTGACTATTAACAAGATTGGATGCTCTAATACAGCGTTATAACTATAATTAATACACTTTGTCGGATAATATGAGCTTTAAAATATTTTTAAATGAATTAATTACACAGAGCTGTGATGACCGTGCGCGAGCCAGACGGTTACCTGTTAGGCAGTAATTTCAATTTGTCCTTTGACTACAAAATTTATAATAAGCGAACTGGCCTAGTAAGTAACCATGGAATGTATATAATATTTAAGGACATATATAATTTAATAATTGACATACAATATAATAATAGTATAAGTGATATAACTGACATAACCATTGATAATAATTTGACAAATAAGGACACTTTTTTTCTTAACTAATTATTTACGAACATTGCTGGTCTCGTTAATAAATCTGACGCTCTCTCAGTCTGTTTATGTGAACTTTCAGAACGAGATGTTGATGTAGATGTAATATGCATTTCAGAGCATTTTATGATGGCTGGCTGTGAGGATCAGCTACATCTACCTAATTATAGTTTAGCTGCCTGTTATGGTAGACAGACAAGTAAGCGAGGCGGTGCATGTATACTTGTTAAGCATGGTATTCAATGGAAGGGATTGACCAATGTAGCAAACATGTCCTCGCAGAGAATATTCGGGTGTTGTGCAGTTAAATTGACGGACTATAACATTATAATTGTGGCTATTTATAGAGTACCTAACTCAAATAATATCAATGAGATTTTTGATAAACTGGAAACTCTTTTAAAATATTTATCCAAACAGCGGTGTAAGAATATAGTTTTAGCTGGTGATTACAACATTAACATTTTGAAGAGAAGTAAACTTTTCAGCCGAATTCGAGTGTATTCTTTTGAATTTTAATTTACAACTTGCTTTGGGGCAACCTACTCGGGCTGCGAGCCAAACATGCATAGATAATTTTGCGCATAATTTAAACAAGCGTCGTTGTAGATCAGAAGTATTGGAGTTCGCACACAGCACAACTGTTAAAGTGCCCTATTAAAAAAAAAGGATCTTCTTAAGCATTATCGCAAAAGTACCTACACGAGACTACAGTCAGATAAATATAGAAAAATTCAAGACTTGTCTAAGTAGTCTATCCTTCTCAGATGTGTACGAAATGGACGATCCTAATGCAGCCTACAACTGTTTTATTAAAACGTTCCAATTATTTTACGAATTATGTTTCCCTAGCAAAATAATTACCATTAAGACACTAAAAAACCTACTTGGGTATCACGTGGGATAAAGTTGTGCAGTAAAAACAAACGGAAGCTTCTATGGCAATATAGGTTAAAACCAAGTCAAGCTAATAGAGATAAATTCAAAAGATATTCAAAATTACTCAAAAGAATTATGAATCAAACTCAGAATGAACTCAGAAAGCACAAAACAATTACAATATTAAAACCTCTAACAACAAGTCCAAGACTATGTGGCAAATAATTAATAAGAGTAAATACAATGCCCCGAAAAACTCAATTTCTTGCATCAAATTTGAAAGCAAAAACATCACACCATTGCCAATAAATTTAATAATTATTTTATAGATAAAATACAACCAACAATTAACGCAGGAACAAACTCAACGTCTTTAATTCTTGGCAGAGCACAGTCTATGTTTATGGCTCCGTCTACGCCCTATGACATACTAAATATTATAATGAAGCTAAAAAACACAAACAGCGTTGGCTATGATGGTATTGCCACAAAAATAATGAAAGCAGTTGCATTTGAAATCTGTACTCATTTGTGTTTAATTATTAATCTTTGTATAAGCGCAGGTATATTTCCCGATGCATTAAAGAAATCTATAGTAAAACCGCTATATAAAAAAGATAATCACGAAGTAATGATAAATTACAGACACCGATCGCGCTTATACCAGTTATGTCTAAGGTGTTCGAAAATATATATGTACATGGTGAAATTAATACTTATTTAGAAAAATATAATATATTAAGTGACAAACAAAAGGGATTTCGAAAAAATAAAAGTATAAATTTGGCTATTTATGAGTTTTTATATAATGTCATGCTAAATTTAGATAAGAGAATACCAGTCTGTGCCATATTCTGCGACATGATACAGGCCTTTGACTGTGTCCATTATAATTTCCTGGCAGAGAAACTTGAAGCCAATGGCGTTTTAGGCAACGTTTTAGAATTAATTAAATCATATCTTCATAACCGTAAACAAGTTACAGAAATCAGTACAATAAATAGAAAAAGTAAATGTAAAGAAACTTCAAGATCAGAGGAACGCGAAGTTATGTACGGAGTACCTCAAGGCAGTGTATTGGGACCTCCGTTGTTCACTCTGTATATGACTTGCCTAAAGTAACTGAACAACCGATGACACTTTTTGCTGACGATTGTACTATGACAATAGCTTGTAATGATATAAACACATATGAACATGACATTAATAATTCACTAATATCTATTATAAATTGGTTAAATGATAATAATTTAATAATTAATTTAATAAAGACTAACATAATGCACTTTAGATAACGTACACCAACAATCTTCAATGCTAATATTCAATTTAATAATATAAAGATCAATGAAGCTGACACAACAAAATTTCTGGGACTAATAATAGATTCTAAATTGAATTGGAAACCTCAAATAGAGGCACTTAGTAAAAAAAATAGTAGTGCAGCCTACGCTCTGAAACAGCTTGCTGTGGTTCTCAACACAGATGCGCTAATTACTGCTTACTATGGATAAGCCGAATCAATTCTTAGATATGGAATCATCTTTTGGGGGAATAGCACGGACAATGAAATAGCGTTTCGGGCCCAGAAAAGGTGCATTAGATCGATCTTTAGACTGCAAACAACAGACAGCTGTAAATCTTATTTTATACAACGTAATATATTGACATTGCCTTCATTATATATCCTGGAAACAGTAATGTTCATTAAATCAAATTCTCTATTATTTCAGTTTTTGTCTGATGCTGTCCCTAGGAATAGACGTGACAATTTCAAACTTTGTGTTCACGGCGCTAAAACAACTTATGCGTAAGAGCATCTTTTGCATGGCTCCGACCATTTTTAATAAATTGCCTAAATCATGGAGAACATTAAATTTGTCAGCTCTTAAAAGTAAATTGAAGAGTTTACTAATTGAAAGAGCATATTACAGTATATCAGAGTTTATGACAGAGGACAGTTTACTTCGTTTTTGAGATGACGATGTTGTATTTTTGACATGTGTTTTATTATCTGTTATATTTATTTTTATTGTTTTGTATAATTGTAATTTGGAGTTGAAATTTTAATGATAGTAATTCATATTTGTATTGACTAATTTACGACTAGTTTGACATTTAATTTTATCTAAAAAATATGCTTGCTGAATTGTAATGATACCCAATATTTAATGTACGAGTATAATGATGATTTGATAAGTACCCACATAATTTCATAATGTAATTTTGATGAATATTATCACGGTTTATATACCATCTCTTCCTGCCAATTTGTACGCAACGATATGCGGCTGAACATGTTAGAACATCTGTATTTCTTTATTATCTTGCATGCAATGTATCATGTACACCATGATTAAACAAATAACATTTTACTTAGTTACTTATGAATTCCCGGTGTTCCTGGCATCCCGAGTTTTTTTAAGAAGCCGCTTCCATACTTTCATAGCTAAATTTTACTTTACTTTTTCTCTGCTTATAATGTATACATATGTATAAATATAAAAACATAAGAGGTGTACCTATAGTAGGTACACCCACACTTCGCCTGTTATGTTTAAGCCCCATGTAACAGACGGCGAGCCTATTGCCAACAACCGGGCACATATCCGGACTCCAGGCGGAATAAGAATATGATAAAATATTAGGTCCTTTAACCTCATTATTTCTAGTGCAACGGTGCCCTCTAGCGAGAGAAGTTGGCCGTAAGGTTGGATATTGATGGGAGACAGTTTTCAGACGGGTCCGCAGCACCAGGCGATGTTCGACTATCGCTGCGTGGCGTACGGCGTGGTGGTTACAGCGTCGGCGCGCTCCAAGAAGGAGGCCAAGCAAGAGGTGGCGCGCCTCATGCTGCAGCAGCTGTCGCGCCGCGGCCACGACGTGCCGCCGCCCTACGCCGTGCCCTCCGCCAGCGTGCACTCGGACCCTATGGTACATATATACACATGCCATACAGGAGATTCATGGCGTGACGCAGTGTCTCCGTGTTACAACATTCTAGCCACGTAATAATAATTCTAGCTACTTCGGCCTATTGTCGCTAGCCGGGCACAAATCCAGACTGAGCTGCTACTCATTTCTAATAAAAACATTGTGTCCTAGCCAAGCCTCCAGCCCAGGTGGAGTATCACACTTGCACTTCCTCTATTGTTAAATATTGTCATTTATTATTGTTTAGTTAATTATAAATTACATAGTGTTTCTTCAAAACACTGCATTTTTTAAAGAAAGCAGTCTTAGATTTTGCCCTTTATTGTAACAAGTTTCGTACTTTCTCCTTTTGTTACCTGTTCTTTAAGTCAAGGAACATATTTACTCTAGGGAAAAGAATGACAAGTACGTACAAATAAAATGGTACGGTTTTTTGCGCTTCCTGGTGGACGCCCCCGAAAACTCGCGAATTGGGAGCGGGAGGGTGTGTCAGACTCTTACTGACTAAAACCCACCCGTGTTCCTTCCGTTGTCTGTGTTGCCAGGGGCCTCGGTATCCTTTTCGGACTTTCCCGCGACCCCGTCAGGCATCGGCCCTAATGGACCCCTACCCCACTTGTGCTGACGACATCTCTTTGAGGCGGGCGGAAACACAACGCGCCGGCGACCCAGGCCTGGTCTCATGGAATCATGTACACAGACATACTAGAATACCCCTTCTTAGATCATTTACATGCGTCACTTACTTAGACATTAATATATTAACTAACTTGTATTAACTACGGATATGAGTGATGTGAGTGAGTATTAGTTAGTTAATTAGGCAATGGTGCCGATTCCCTTGTTCACAAACTAAACTAAATTTAAGTTCAGTGCATCTTTTTCTTTCTATTTCATTAAGAAAAGGACAGAAGATAAATTTTTGTTTAATTCTGTCAAATTAATCAGCGCTTGACGTAAATTGACGTAATTTTAGTAGGCAAGTTTTTAATAACGTCTAAACTTGTATGGAGTAGTGACAGGCCCTGATTAATTTGACAGGACTAAACTTAAATTTATCTTCTGTCCTTTTCTTAATAAATAGAAAGAAAAAGATGCACTGAACTTAAATTTAGTTTAGTTTGTGAACAAGGGAATCGGCACCATTTATTAGTTAGTTTTTGGATTTAGGTTAGGTTTGTAAGTTTTTTAGTTTAGGTAATATTATGCCTCAAATAAGGTACACAGCACAGCTGCCGAGTACACTGACATGGTACTTATGTACGGAGAATGTCACCAAAATGCGGCTTTAGCATTGCGTACATATCGAGAGAGATATGGTGACACACGAACGTGCCCTACCAACAGCCGTGTTTTTACCCTGGCCGTTCAGAGGTTACGAGAGAGTCGGCCTTTGGTTCCTCAAGGAGAAGGCGTGTCTTCAAATTCAAATATCGAGGAGCGGATATTACAACATTTTGAAAATATCCCGACTTCTAGCCTCCGCAACGCAGTGCGGCGGTTTCAAGTAAGTCACAGAAATGTCCATAGATATTTGAAACTGCATGCACGGCGACCTTACAAGTTCAGAAAAGTACAACAACTGTTATCCAGAGATATTCCAGTCAGAGTGTTATTTTGCCAATGGCTTCTCGACAAAATATCAGACAACCCTGACTTCATATGTAATATTATGTGGACAGATGAGAGCACGTTTACAAGAAATGGAGTTTGGAATAGACAAAACCTGAGATATTGGAGTCATGAAAACCCGCGCCTAATTCGAGAGTCTTCATTCCAGTACCGGTTTTCACTAAATGTCTGGGCTGGAATTCATAGGAACAAAATAATAGGTCCAGTGTTTATTGATGGGACGTTAAACGCAGAGAAATTCTTAGAACTTCTTAGTGGCCTAGATTTACCTTTGGACGTGTATGGACGACTGTGGTATCAATTGGACGGTGTGCCCACCCATTCCGTAGTGCCTGTTAGACAGCGACTAACGGATATGTTTGAAAGTCAGTGGATTGGCCGTTTTGGACCTATTCGATGGCATGCACGGTCACCGGACCTGACACCACTGGATTTCTTTTTGTAGGAGGCCGTAAAAAACGAGGTGTATGCACGAGAAGTGAACACTGTGGATGATTTAAAAATTAGAATAATTAATGCTTTCGACAAACTTAAAAGAAGAGATCACTTGTTAAGACGAGTCCGTGAAAATTTAATAAGACGATGTCGCTTGTGCATAATGAACAACGGTGAACACTTTGAAAATTTAAAAATTTGACTACTTATTGATGATTTAAATTCTGATTGTGATGTGATAATATGTGATTAATTATTCAATTAGTGATCTTTTATTAATTAACAACGCGCAACTTAGTGAGTTTATGCCGCGGATTTGTTGTTCTTCGACTAAAGTACCTACCTACGTCCACCTACGTCCCGCTACCCCGCCCGCTGCATCCCGCACCACACCGCGCAACAGGTCAGTGACTTTTCGTAGATAAAGCGTGTTTACATTATATGCAGTTGATTTTGCTATTAATTTTGTTTGAAAATTGAAATTTTAAATTTTCCATTAACTACTAATCTTCGTGTTTTAAAATGTTTCGATGGACTAGTACTGTGCTCGTTTTAATTTAATGTCGTAAGTCCAGATCCACATTGTATATCATGTTCACCCTAAATAAGACAAATATAATTGCTATTTAATCTATAACGTTTTATGGAAGATGTGTTCAACTCCTAATTTTTTATTTGAACATTTAATGAATACATACCGAAATAATTCACCAGCAGATATCAAACAGGTCTTCAACAAATACTATGTGTTTTGAAGGAAACATAATAGAGCTGTTTTGCATTAAAAAAAACAGTTATTATGCTATGCAAAACACATAGCATTTGAGCAATGTGCTTGCTGTTGAGTTTTGAAGACTTGTATGAATGACACTTGACAGTGACAGATCCATCTTGCTCTAACCATAGCGGGTTCATGCTATAGTGAAAGAAGAGGTAACAAACGGAGAAGGTACGATATTTCTTACAATATAAGGCAAAATCTAAGACTGTTTTTTTCAACAAACGCTGTGTTTTTCATAACATAATAACTGTTGTTTTAATGCAAAACAGCTCTATTTTAAGTGCAATCCCACATACCCTTAGAAGCTATTATTATATTGAGTTGTAATATTCGACTTGTGTTTTTATCCAGCAAATGGTATCTTGTCGCACTCAGTACCACAGTACTCACTAGATCAAGTGGGCACTCGAGGCAGTCAAAAATGAATAGGTATAATAAGTAGTCGTATTGTCGCGACGTGTGTATGTACAGATGGGCCCGTGCGCGCCGGTGGACGCGCGCAGCTACGTGGCGCTGCTGAAGGAGCTGTGCGCGGAGTACCGCCTGGCCGGCGTGGAGTACGAGCTGGTGGGCGACACAGGCCCGCCGCACCTGCGCCACTTCACCGTGCGCGCGCGCATCGGCCAGCACGAGCGCACCGCCACCTCCACCACCAAGAAGACGGCGCGCCAGCTGGCGGCCGAGGAGCTGTACTCCTACCTGCGCGAGAACCTCGCTCGCGTCACCCGGGACTTCAATGAGGTGAACTTGACTAACCCTTCTTTCGGGACTTCAATTAATTGTCTGTGGAGGACCTAATCATGTCTTATATTATGCTAAGAGCGTTTTCGTCTAGCGCGGGATGTCAAGTTTAGTTAATTCTGCAATTCTTGCAAATTTCACTCATACAGAAGCGGGCGTAACTGTGTGCGTAGAATTAGCGCGTTCGCTCTCCAGCAGGAAAGTGGCTCCTAGAGTGATATGAGTGGAACGTATAATTAGTGCGAAATCTGCTGTAAATGTGCGGCACATAAAAAAATGTCCGCCCTGCCTTTTTGGAAAAAAAAACGGAAAAAACGATTTTTGCTGGAGTAACGTTGTTCAAGCAGAAAGATTCTAAACGAATGATCGGAGAGAGAAATATTGAGCATGGGCAGAGAGCTTATATTTGTGCAAAAATGTGCGCCAAAAATATCTTTTATGCCTCTTCAGGTTTTCGAGATATTGCATTTCCTGCTGGAGTAAACTTTTGCAGAATAATGTATTTCTAAAACCATTGTATGTGCGCCTGTAGAATAAATATACATGAGTAGCTCTTTATTTGTGCGTATTTGTGACAGAATTAAATTTAAGAAAATATTTATAATTTTCAAGTAATCGCGCTTTGATATTGTCTAGGTGCAGTAGACACTGAAAAGAAGAACTGAATCTATTGTATTGTCCCAATCACAGCGGAATGTGCTTATTAATTATATTATAGGAGAGACGCTAGATGGCGCTGTATGTGTTAACTAGCTTATCTTGCCTAGCTGTGTAACTTAATTTTCTAAAAAACTTAAATGTACTCAAAGTCCAGTGTATTGTGTGATATTAGTGAGAACAAGATACAATGATTGCTGTCAATTGGAGTCATAACGATCTAATACCTAAAATCAGTGTTATTGTGGGAACAAAAATCTTGTGTTTGCATTGGTTGCAAACATTAAATTAGTGATAAAGTGTTAAAGTCGGTGGATGAGGACTGTGCTAACACGATTCCCGATATAAATCTTTAACTTTGCGACGTTTTTCGGTTAAAGTGACCTTATTATTGATTTTTGTGGCAACGGTTTGATTTTAAATTTTGCCTTATCATTTTATATGCAGTAAAGTTTTAATCAACGCCATCTATTCAACCTACTGTGTACCAGCTTAGGATTTGGTTATCTGTGGAACTTGCACTCTTGGCTGACTGATTGATTGATCTTCATCGAACCTCATCGTCATATGATAGGTGGCGCTGCTATTACGTATCTTGTTGCAACCAAGCTTTACTCATCCATCACTGCCTTGAATCGAGTGATTGATCGAACAAGAAGTTTTCTGGTCTTCGCGTCAGGTGGCGCCTTTTTGCAAGTAAGCGCAATTCAAAATACTAAATATAAATTAACCAACTTATATGATATCGGTTAATAGTGTAAACCAACATAAAATGGAACTTCAAGAAAACAATATCACTATGAGAAACCGTCGTATAATGCGATCTCACTCAGACGCGTCTATTGAGTTACTGAATACCACCTCATCTTCGAATTTAAGTATTAAAAGTATGATGGACTTATCTACTCATGTCAAGAATGACGAAATGCTGGATTTGCAAAATTGCACATGCGGAGATTGAAAGTTTAAATTCAGAGAATACCACACTGAAAGAACAATTACAGAAAGAAAGACTGAACAATGAGCGACTTAAGGAGATTAGCCAAAGCGTGAGGAAAATTGGTAAGTCATATAGCAACACAAAAAGAAATAATTATTCGACAGGAAAACTAAATCTAAACTTGGAATTTCATACTCCTAAATCTTCTGCTCAAGTAAAGTCATCTATTGAACCCCGAAAATATGATAAAATTCAAAACCCGATGTTGACCATTTTCAAAGTGAAGGTGAAAACGTGAACAGCTTTAATTCGGTGCAAAATATTAGCATCACTAAAACCAGTTCACACAATATGGTGGGACATTCAAATACCGCAGATAGCTGCAATTTCGAATGCAACGATATTAAAAAAAAACTCGAACAGTATCAACAGATAGAAAAAACTAATTGTAAAGCTGGCAAAATATTAATATTATCGGACAATCAAGGTAAAGGTATAGTTCAGATGTTAATCGAAAGTAAAAATAAACTAATATGTAAGGATTATAATATACAATCTGTTACAAAACCAAATGCAACAACCAAGTATGTGTTATGTGATTGTTGCAGCATGGCAAAATCCTTATCTAAAACCGATAGTATTATTATAATGACAGGTAGTAATGACTCTAATCCAACTGAATTTCTGTCTGAAATATCGATAGCATTACATTTCCTAAAAAAATGCAATGTATTTATAGCCAATGTACTTTATAATCGAATTCTTAATGAACGTAAATTGAATGACCAGTTAAAGCTTCTCACCCGAAATTACAAAAATTATACATAGAAACAGGAACAGAGGATATTTTGCAACAAATAATCTATCAAATCAATGTTCAACACTATAACAGTAAATTCCTTTCCTATAACAACCATAAAAATGAGGGTACCGCCGTTAAGAAGGGTACACATGATAGACAAAAAGTTTATAATTAAAAAAAAAAGGTAGAATTAAAAAGGGGTACCATATTATTTTGAGAATCAACTAAGAAATCAAGCCAAAAAGGTTCACAACTCATCTTGTCTAAATAATAACCAAGAACCATTGCAGGGTACAATACCCTTTTATTTTCCAATTCTCAAAAAAACATCACAAGTGGATCCAAAAGGCATGGCATCTAATAAGATATTTTTTCGTTACTAAACGTTCTTTTGCAATAGTTAAATAAAATTCAGGATATTGAGATAGTGTTAAATGAGTTGCAAGAATTAAAGAAAAATCTTGCAGTAGTATGTCTCAGTGAACATTTCATTAAAAAAGGTGATGAAAAATTCTTCAATATAAATAATTTCAATCTTGGGGCCATTTACTCACGCCAAGAACAAAAACGCGGAGGCACATGTATATTGTGTCAAAAGGGTTATGTAAGTACTGAACTAGGTTTTATAAAGGATCTTGCAGTGGAGAAACATTTTGAAATATGCGGTGTAGAAATTGAACAAATCAAATTGATTGTAGTTTGTATATACAGAACACCAAGTTCTGATGTAAATATATTTTTTCAAAATTTCATTAAAACATTAGTGAAACTTCAACATAAAAAATACAAAATAATAATATGTGGTGATTTTAATATAGATTTACTAATAACTGATAAAAAAAGTTCTAAATTTAAAGAAATATTACTTAATTATGGAATGCAATACTATATACATGAGCATACTAGGCTTAAGAAGTGTATAGACAATATAATTGGTAATGTAACAAATGCAAGAGGTGAAACATATAATTGTTTCCTGTCTGATCATGATACAGCTCAAATCCTTACAATTGATCAACTTAACAACAAAACGGATTTCTTTTTTATAGCTATTAATGATTTAAATCAAATTAATGTTGGTAGGTTCATTAAATACATAAGTTGTTTATTGGAGAAATTTATGATATTTCAGATGCAAATGCAGCCTTTGATGGATTTCATGACCTTTCAACATTGATCTATAATCTTTGCTTTCCATGTATACAAATTAAAAGAAAATATAACATAAATAAACAAAAATGGATAACAAAAGGAATTAAAAAAACTGCAGTACTAAGATCATTAAGACATCAATACTATTTGAATAGAAATAATGAAAATAAGAACAAATTTAAAACATATTCTAAATTATTAAGAAGTTATATGAATAACCTGCAATCCCTATGTAACTAAAAGCATATTACTTATTCGCGAAACAAAATCAAAGCTACATGGGATATTGTAAAGTGCAATATGGGCAACGAGCCGTTTAAGGATTGCATCAGTAAAATCGAAGATAATTGTATAACACTAACCTCCGGATCTGACATCGCTAATAAATTCAATAATCACTTCATTGACATTGCCATTAATAATTCCTCTAATTTTAATAATGATAATATTGACAGGTACAACATAGAAATTCATGTTATTAGTATATTTTTAGAACCTACAAATGCTTCCGAAATTGAAAGTATAATAAAGTGCTTAAGAAATACTAAATCAGCAGATTATGATAATATAACAACTGAACTTCTTAAAAGTATTTCAAAATATATATCGTCGCCTTTAGCATACATTATTAACCTATCCTTGGAACCTGGATCTTTTCCTGACCGATTGAAACTTTCCATAATGAAGCCACTACATAAAAAGGGCTCCCAATCTAATGTTGACAACTATAGACCTATAGCACTAACTCCCATACTTTCAAAGATATTTGAAAAAGTAATGTACAGGCGGTTATTAAGGTTCCTAGATAAATACAATATTCTAGTTAGTCAACAATATGGATTTAGACAAAATAAATCCACTACCTTAGCAATTTATACGTTAATAAAACAAACCATGAATAATATCAATAAAAGAATCCCTTCCTGTGCACTATTTTTAGATTTAAGCAAGGCGTTTGACCTCGTTGACCATGTGAGGCTATTGGACAAAATGGAAAGATACGGAATAAGGGATCCAGCTATAAAATGGTTTCAGCCGTATCTACGTGACCGGAAGCAAATAACAAGAATAGCAAAGTTGAACCATATGGCAAATAGTATGGATAATTTTGAATCGGAACCAAGAATTAACCATTGCGGTGTCCCTCAGGGAAGCATTCTGGGGCCGTTATTGTTCCTTCTCTATATAAACGACTAACCAAAATCAATAAAACATCAGTGTGTTCTATTTGCTGATGACACCACAATTATTATTCAATGTAAGGATCACCAAGACTATGACAATGAAATTAATCAAACATTGAATGATATAATAAAATGGTTAGATTTTAACAAACTAAAATTAAATATTGCTAAAACGAACGTACTCCACTTTAAAACATGGAAAAGTAAACCTGTCCATCTTCATATCGCGTACAATAATATTAGCGTAATGCAGGGACATAACACAAGGTTTCTAGGGGTAACACTTAATGAGCACTTAACACGGAAGAATCATATCGAGATACTCTGCAAGAAAATCAATCAATTTGTATTTGCACCCAGAAAGGTAAAAAATGTAACGTCGAGAGAAACCTCCATAATGGTGTATCATGCCTATGTCTGTTCAGTTATTCGCTACGGCATAGTTGTGTGGGGAAACTCCTCAGAAATAGATCGCATTATCATTGCTCAAAAAATGTGTATCCGCGCAATTTTTAATATGGAATGGTCTGATTCGTGTAGGCCTATATTTAAGTCACATAACCTTTTGACTGTACCCTGCATATATATATTTGAAGTTGCCAAGTTTCTGAGATCCAATCTTGCATTATTTGAACGAAGGGATAATACAAATAAAAGGAAAGCTGCACATTTAGATTTCGAGATACCTGTTCCTAAGTTGCATTGCAACTCTTCCGAAAGAGTTGTATCTACATGGCTCCCCTTATTTATAATGCTTTTCCGAAGTCAATTACCCAACTACCCTTCCCAAAATTTTGTTCGGCACTACGGAAGTGGCTGTTGCAGGAATGTTTTTACTCAATTCACGAGTTTTTTGTAAAATGTCCCTGTAAATTTTTTTTTCTTGATATGGTATCAAAATACAGGCATAAGTAATTATTTAAGTTAAGTGATACTATGTTAAACTTATTGTTTTATTTAATGACATGGTAAAATTTGCGCACAAAAGTGTGTTGTATGATTTGTATGAATGTATGTATAGAATATAATAATTGATATAATATTTAAAATTTTAAATTAATAAAATGTAAATTGATAAATTAATGTATCTCTTTGATTTTATGTAATTTTAAATTGATTTTGCATACCGTTAAAACGGTGAGACATGTAGCACTATTGCAATTTTAAGAACACCTGTGTAAACATACCATGTTTCTGGCAAATAAATATTCTATTCTATTGTCTCGGTTGAATTTTTGAACATTAATGTACACTTCAAAAAAAAACATCCCGTGGCGCATTTTTGTGACGCTATATCGAAAGTTACTAGCGCCAACTATACCTGCTATTTGGTATAGGTTGCATTATCCTTTTTGGTCTTTATAGTATACCTATATGGTTTAATGAAATTTGGAATGAAGAAGATAGCTTATTATACCTTGGAATATCACTTAGGCTACTTTTTGTAGTGTACCTACTTAATCATGTGCAAAGTCACGAAAAAAGCTAGTAGAATATAATCAAATAACAAGTTTATTTTTGTACTTCTTTTCTATACTTCAGTGTACCTAGGCGCAACACTTGTCAATCGGTTCGTGAGTAAAGTTAAGAAGGTCATCGATATGTACGAATCCGTCGCTTTTTTATAGTCAATCGAATTTGGTCGGATAACCTGTTGTTTTTTACATGTTTTGTTTTTTGTTTATATCTACTATATATTTAATGCGCATGCACAGCACACACTCGAAGATGGATCGTTGTTATCTTTGCTCCTCAGTTTTTAAATATTTTTAGTGGTAAAAAGTGGATGTTATAGCAATAATGTTAAATTAAAGCCAGTGAAGTGACCTATTGACTTATGTAATTTTTATGATAATCGGCTTGAGTTATAGAAAGTTATAGTGAAAATAAGACTGGAAAAAAACTCTAAATTTGAAAACAGTGTTAACGAACATTATCCTTGACATACGACAACACGCGGAGCGCTCGATACCTCCCGCGCTGACCGCCGCTGTCCCTGCTGTCGCCTACGCTTCAGTACTCAGCGCATATAGATAAAAAATTTCGTTACCGTATGTTAAGTCTCGCTAGCGGTTTATGTGGCAAGTTTGATTTGCTCGTCGTGTCGCCGGTTCAAATCACATAAAGTGAAATACTTTTTGTGTTATATTAATTCTCTACAATAACACTAACGAGGTGTAAATATGAGCTTCATCGAGAATATTACTATTCGGCGGACGCGTACCCGTAGTCAATCACTTAATGAAAGTACAGTGGAACAATGTAATAATTCCAATGAAACGTCCATAGATGGCACCACACACAGTCTACCTACAATATCGGATGATGAAAACGACGAAGTCACACAATTAAAACAACAAATTGACCAACTCAACTCAGAATTACTGGCAGCCCATGATGAAATAAATAATTTATCATGTGAAAACACTGATCTAAAGAGAACGATTGACTCGCTAAATAACAAACATAATCTTGTAAAGAAAGTAACTAAGAGGCTAATTAGGGACATTGTGACACCTAATAAGGAGCAAGCCACTCCTATTCGAAATTCAAATCCACATAAGAAACGGGAAAGTTCTACAATAACTTTAACTCCGAAACATGTAAATACTTTAGTTACGAAACAGATTACAATACAAAATAGTCCATCGCACACCGTTAAACCAAATATCGAGGTAGTTAACAATAAACAACAACAAAAACATAAATTGTGTATTCTGAGTTCTAATAAGACAAACAAGATCTTATCAATAGCAGAAACAACATTCCCGAACTATAATATATGTCACTACCTCAAACCATATTGTGGGATAAGGCGTCTCGTCAGCGACATCGATACAAAATTAACTACTTTTACGACTGATGATTACTGCATAATTCTCATCGGCGAAGAGGACTTCAGCACAACAAACAACTATCATGATCTAATTTTTAACTTGCATGAAAAACTTGTGGCTGTGAATAACACAAATATTATAATATGTTTACCTACGTATAAATACAGCTATTACTCTAATATGTACAACTTAACAGTAGAATTGTTCAATAGCCTGTTATACAATGACATTCAGATACACAACTATGCATATCTATATGACTCTAATTACGATCTACCCTTTGATTATACAATATTTTCTAAGTTAAATGGTGTGATTAATAATACTGGTATGAACAATATTTTTTGCAATGTAAAATAAGATATTGACATGACCTTTCATAATTGTTTTTCCAATTCCAATAGTATATACAATGTGTCTCATAAAATAGATACTCCTGAAGCTGGGAACAATCAAATTTTTTTTCTTGTATAACCATATTCATGTTATTCATCAAAACACAAACGGTTTAATAAGTAAATCGGACTTATTAAGCTTACATATAAATGATCTTGCTAGCCTTAGTAAACATGTGGATGTACTTTGTGTTACAGAACAATATGACAGAAGAGGACCATTGCAATCTTTGTATTCCAAATTATACTTTTGCTACCTTCTATGCAAGAAAGTCCCGGAGAGGTGGCTCATGCATCTTAGTAAATAAAAAACATTCGTATAAAATTCTCGACTTAAAAGAATATTGCAGTTCTTGTATCTTGGAATCTTGTGCAATTGAATTAATCGAACATCAGTAATTATAGTCTGTATTTATAGATCTCCTAAGAATAATATCGAGTCTTTAACTTCATTTTTCTATAACTTTGATGGAATCTTAATGAAAATATGTCACAATTCAAAAAAAAAAGGTGCTGATTTGCGAAGACTTTAACATCGATATTTTAAAAAACACGAAAATGTCAATGCAATTTCAAAATCTCTTACATAGTTTTAATATGAAATTATGTGTGCGTGAACCAACCCGGCTAGATAGCGGTACATGCATCGACAATATTATACACAATGTAAGAGGAAGTGTATGTGAGGTAATGGAGCTAGCCGTCTCTGACCATACAGCTCAAATTATAAAATGTCCCGTCAAAAAGACCTGCACGATCACACACTGGTTCTCTTACAAACGCGATTTTTGTCAGGAAAATGTCAACAAATTTAAAGAGGCTCTCCAAAGTCTTAGTTTTAATAGTGTTTATAGCTGCAAAGATCCAAACAATGCATTTAAAGAATTTCATAACTTGTTCAAATTATTTTATGATCTGTGTTTCCCTTTAAAGAAAATAAAAAATGTAACTACTAAACCACAGAAATGGATCACAAAAGGCATTAAACTGTGCTCTAAACGTAAACGTGAGATGCTATGGACATTCAGGCGGCATCCAAATGTAGTCAATAAACAAAGATATAATTCCTATTCCAAACGTTTAAAAACAATTATCAAATTGACCCAAAAGTCGCAAAATAGCCATTTTATCAATAACGCTGTAAATAAAACTAAAGCAAGCTGGAGGGTTATAAACTCATCAAAAAATAACATTCCAAGGAACAGTCCTTATAAACTCCTTATTGACAATAACTACGTAACAAATCCAACTGACATTGTAGAACTATTTAATAATCATTTTACTGACCAAATTCACACATGAATTCATTATTCTTGTCACCCACAGCACCAATTGACATTTATAAAATAATTACGACTGTGAAAAATACGAATAGCTCTGGCTTTGATGACATTGAGACTAAGATAATAAAAAGCGTAGCTGTTGAAATTTAACCGGTTTTTAGCTTTATTACTAACCTATGTATAGAACATGGTGTTTTTCCCGAACACTTAAAACTGTCCGTAATCAAACCACTACATAAAAAGGATGATCCTCAAAATATACAGAACTACAGACCCATTGCTCTTCTTTCAATATTTTCCAAAATAATTGAAAAGGTTATTTATAACAGTATATACATGTTTCTTTAAAAAAATGGCACTTTAACTAAAGAGCAGTATGGTTTTAGAAAGTGCAAAAACATAAACATGGCCATTTATGAATTGATCAATGAAATAGTTACAAATACTTATGGACCAAAAAATACCTGTAACAGCCTTATTTATGGATATGACTAAGGCTTTCGATTTTGTTGACCATGGAATCCTTCTAAATAAGCTATATAAATATGGCATTAGGGGCAAAGTTTTAGACTTAATAAAGTCATACCTTACTGGCAGAAAACAGGTAACTAGTATTTCAACAGTCGATGTTAAAACTAAAACTGATAACAACTTACAGATTAATTTTAATAAAACTCAAATAATGACATTTAAACAAAGAACTAATCCTGAAATTCTTGACATTATGACCAAAATAAGATTATTAAAACCGAACGAACCAAATTTCTAGGTATTTGGCTAGACGAAAACATGACATGGAAAACACACATAGAAACTATGATTAAAAAAATTCATCAATTTTGCTATGATTTAAACAATTTAAATAAAGTTGCAAATCGTAATACTGTCCTTACTGCATATCATGCATATGTCTCCACAACTCTTCGTTACGGCATAATATTTTGGGGCAACTCTACCAATAGAGAAATGGCATTTAAGGCCCAAAAACAATGTCTTCGAGCCATATGTTTGTTAAGAACCACCGAAAGTTGCAAACCATTTTTCGTTAGTTTAAAAATACTTACGCTTCCATCCCTCTATATTTATGAAATGTCAATATTTGTTAAGGAGAATCTCTCTAAGTTTGAAAAACTTAATACTAGACGTCACCAAAGCACACTAAAGTAAAAAAAACACAATACTGCACTTTTTTTAAAGAGTTGTCTCGGCATGGGTCCTAAGATTTTTAATAAACTGCCAAAAACTTTAAAAAGCATGACCAACATAAACCAATTTAAATCGCAACTTAACAAATTCTTGATTGAAAAGGCTTACTACTCTATCAATGAGTTTTTAGATGATAGATGCATTAAATAAAAATGTCCGATCCACTTGTTATTCTGTCCTGTTTACGACGTTACTTGTTTGAAACAGTTTTATTTAGTTTGTAGTTTTTTTTTTTTTTTATGCCTAATTTGTACGCCTTGCAAGGCAAAACATAGTGATACAATGCAAATTTTTATACCATGTACCATAATTTACCTATGTTCGACAAATAAAATACTTTGACTTTGACTACTTAATTATATATTTTCACTACACATTTTGACTAAACTAATTTTTGGTTTACACCTATACATTTTGGGTTGAGCCGGTTTCTTGTACTTTGCCGTCAAAGTTATGAGACCGTCGTCGCACGCTTTTGAAATATTTTATTGTTATTATAAGAGTCAAAAAGGACCGAATACAGTTTTCAGCGAGCTTATACGTTTTCTCATTTAGGCGCTGCGATATTTTTTCGGGTTTTCAAAAAAGCGCTAATACTCCAGCAGGAATCGTTTTTTCCGTTGTTTTCTAAAATGACAAAGCGCACAATTTTTTATGTGGCGTACATTCACAGCAGATTGCACACTTATTATACGTTCCACTTATAGGAGCCACTTTCCGGCTGGAGTAACGTACACCGCTCTCTTTATAATTAGACTTACCCACTTTAATCCGTTCGCCGTAGAGCAATTAAAAGCTGAATTAAAACCAAACCTTGTAAATGATTATTTAGAAGACAAAAAAGCTTGGGATTGAGCTGCTCGCTCTGCTAAGCCTTGTGATAAAACTTCTTAATTATTATGCAAAATCATCATTTTATACAATTATATAATTATTGTACAAACCTACTTACAGAAAATAAAATCATTTCATTTCATTTCGATATTTACCTTGAAACGTATTATATTACATGAATTATTGTGAATACTGTGTTTTTTTATTTCTTTTTTTCTCAGTTAGTTTTAATGATAGTGTACTTTGAGTACTTTATTACTTAGTTTTTACCACTTTATTTTTTATTCGAAAGCAAGCGTACTTACGTATTATGCAAAAAATATTATGAAATAAAAGAAAATAATGTAAACGAACAACTTAAACCTGTTTTTTTTTTTTTAAACAGTAGGTTTCTGTTACTCAAGCGGTTTATGAGTAAAAAGAGCAATAAACATAACTACAGACAAATTTTACGCTATAACTTAACTATACCAAATATTTAGCTCTTGCCTTAAGCAAATTTTCTGAATTTTGAGTGTCCGTTTTTTGCAAAAACAGCTTGGTTTTATTTCCCATTGTCTCTGAAACATAACTTATTGCACTATAAAAATATTGTCGGTGTTCAAAAATAAAATATTTTATCTACCAAAATACTAAGATGGGGCGGTCATACTATAACTATTGCCATATCGTTGTACGCACGGCAAAGGTCAACAGCGGTTAGTAGTCCAGTAGGAGTCCTAAATAAGCCGGATAATACTGTAAAATCTGGAAAAGTTGATAAACAGCTCCGATTTAAAAAAACAAATTGTTTGTACGTGTTCCATAGACCCTCAGGAACATTTATCACCACTAACATCTACCTTGCTATGAAAAATGAAAAAATAGGGTAATTTTCCCACCCCCAAAGAATCCGCAATAGTAATTGTGATAAAAAAAAAAAATTCAATCATCTCTCTGGGGTTTTCAAAAATCGAGTGAGGGTGCTTGCATTCAATTAAAACCACCCCTAGAAGGGACAGAGATAAAAAAAATTACATCGGAGATCGATCTAATTTTTTTATCGTTTTTACTATTGCGGATGCTTTGGGGGTGGGTAACCTACCCTATTTTTTTCATTTAGGAAGGTAGATGTTAGTAGTGATGAATGTCCCTGAGGGTCTAAGGAACACGTACAAACAAACATTTCTGAAATCGGAGCTGCTTATCAACTTTTCCAAATTCTCCGGCTTATTTACTGGGCTACAGGCAGAGCGCCGAGCGACACGTCCAGGAACACCTGGAAGACCTGACAGCCGACTAATTTGAAACGATTTCCGCGTAGAGTTTTATGGTAGTTTTAAAACATTTCTAGAAAAAATAATAGAACTAATTCTGTTGAAATTTTAAATTAAAAGTTTTAAAGAAGATGTTCTTCTATTACAGTAAGCTATTATTATATTAAATTAAGTAAGATATATTGGTGAAAAAAATCGTTTTATCGACCAAAATTTCCTAATAATTTCGCATTGTTTGGAATTTAATTTCTCATGTGGATTACCTAAAACGAAAATTCGTTTTAAGTAACTATTTTCCTGGAACTTTGCAGTTAGATTTAAAACAAAATGTTTGTTAGGTTGTTCAGTGGTTTAAGATACTTTGAGCTTCTAAATTGACGCTCAAAGTGAAATTAGGAAAACCCTACCGTAATCTTGATAGAATTCACAAATTCTCTAATAATCTAGAATTTTTTGATTTTTTTTATTTATTTATTTATTTTTATTAAACAGTTTATGTACACACATATAAACAGACAAGAATAAAGGAACAGAAAAACTTTTACTAACTATTTAGACAACAAAATTTCCTGAAGTGATTAGCAATTAATTTGTTTTTAAAATATTTTTATGATGGATATTAACGGGTTCCAAAAGTACTGTTTTCGAGACAAACAGCGCACGGACGGCGTAGACGCTCTTAACATTAAGTACATTCCGTCACTCATACTCGGCATAACTTTTCTGATTATTATGCTCTTTCACACACACTTAAGGCGTAGCCCGCACTGCGAATTTTATTCGTGCAAGAGTGCTGTTGGGGTTGCCGCGGCATTGTAGTGCGTCGCAAATGTTCGCAAATGCGCGCGTTGACGGTTTCCACGCTATAGTGCGTAAAAAAGTGGCGTCATTTTTTCAAAGACTGCGCGGTAGCCCCAACACCATTTTGCAAATGATTGCATCCCGACACGACTGTCCCATACAGGCACACTGGGTGGGAATAGTTACTGGGAAACTGTAAAATAGAAATACTTTTTATTTTTTTTTTATTTTTTTTTTTTTTTTTTTTGATTATGTACCTACTAACATAGATATTTAGAAATTTTTTACTAACACATATATGGATTCTGTCCGAAATAAATGAATAATAAATAAATAAATAAAATTATTATCGTAATTCTGTAGCACATGGCAAGCACTAGTGATTTAAATTTTGCGCGGTAGGTATTATATTTTATTCGTTCTGTTGTCCATTGGAGACATGTGTCTCAGCTGAGATCTGCATAACACTGACAATAATCGCGAGGAATTTTATTCGCAATGAGTGTTAGTTGTAATTCCATATACTGAATATAAATCGCGCGAACAAACATCGCGCGGCGAGATTTCGCAGTGAGGGCTAGGCCTAAGTGTGGATGTCGCGTGCGAGCGCGCGAGTACAATCCATGTCCCCACATGGATTGTACTCACGCGCTCACTTAGGAACTTATGATCTCTCGCTCGCCAGACCGCACACATACTCTATTGGCGATTTTGAATGCGATAAAACGAAACTACCGACTAATAAAATGGTCTTAAAGGTGTAAAATGCATGTACAAGCAAAATGAGCACGAGTGCCAGTGCCGAAATAAGCTTTGTTTGTAGAAGTTTTAACGAGTGGTGCCCGCGCAGGAGGACGCCCTGGTGCGCGCGCACGAGAAGGCGATGGAGCGTTTCAGCGACGCCGACGAGGCGCCGCGCCGCCCCGACCTCGGACAGAAGATCTCCGAGTACCACCTCGGCCTCGTCGCCGGCCTCGGTGAGTGTGCGCCCACGCCGCGCCCCCGCAGCCCGCGCCCGCTGACCCGCTCGCTTGCCGCAGACGAGGACGCGCGCGCCGCGGGCCGCGCCGCGCTGGAGCGGCAGCTGTCGCCCGAGCGCGCGCTGGCGGCCGCGGCCGGCGCGCTGCGCCTGCGCCTGGAGCCGGCCGCGCTGGGCGCGCTGCACGTGCTGACGCTGGCGGGCTGCTCGCCCGAGCTGACGTTCGCCGGCCGCGGGCCCGCGCAGGCCGCGGAGGCCGCGCTGGGCTACCTGCGGCGCGCCCTGCTGCCCCCGCGCGCGCACTCCTAGCCGCTACCGACGATGCCATAATCCACACCAACCGACCGACTCAGCCCAGTCCTAGTCCAGTTTAGTTGGTAATTAAAAGGATAAGGGAAGGGGATATTAAAACAAATTAGATATATATATATATATATAAGGTACAGGTTTTTAGAGTTCCGAAGTCAAAACATGGAACCTTTATAGTTTCGCCAAGCCCGCCTGTCTGTCTGTATCTGGCTTAACCCTAAAGACCCTTGGTACTATAAACATATATTTTGTCATAATTATGGGCCAGTTTCTCGAACGAAAATGATGGCAAAATTAATGCGACAAATTGTGAAGCGCGCGTAAACTACTCCGATTGGCTGTTGATAAATCATTCAACCAATCACAGCAGTTTACGCGCGCTTGACAATTTGTCACATTGATTTTACCATAATTTTCGTTCGAGAAAATGGTCCTGTACATTGTAATCACGCCCAATAGTTTGTGAATTTAAATATTATTGTGATGTTGACTTTCACTGGCAGATAGCTGATGTTAAATGGAGTAACTTAAGCTACTTTTCTTTTAGAAAAAACCAGACGCACGTAGGCGCGGGTAACAGCTATGTCCACATAAACTGACTTGGTTAGCATTTAGCCACCAGCACAACTACTCACAACCTCTCGACAGGCTTCCGAATTACCTGATCTGCCTCATCCCGACAGCAAATAGCGGTCGTCTAGTTAGTTTAGACCAAAGAGAATTACCTGATTTGCCTCATCCCCGACAGCAAATAGCGGTCGTCTAGTTGGTTTAGACCAAAGAGAATTACCTGATTTGCCTCATCCCCGACAGCAAATAGCGGTCGTCTAGTTGGTTTAGACCAAAGAGAATTACCTGATTTGCCTCATCCCCGACAGCAAATAGCGGTCGTCTAGTTGGTTTAGACCAAAGAGAATTACCTGATTTGCCTCATCCCCGACAGCAAATAGCGGTCGTCTAGTTGGTTTAGACCAAAGAGAATTACCTGATTTGCCTCATCCCCGACAGCAAATAGCGGTCGTCTAGTTGGTTTAGACCAAAGATAATTACCTGATCTGCCTCATCCAGACAGCAAATAGCGGTCGTCTAGTTGGTTTAGACCAAAGAGAATTACCTGATCTGCCTCATCCCCTACAGCAAATAGCGGTCGTCTTGTTGGTTTAGACCAAAGAGAATTACCTGAGCTGCCTCATCCCCGACAGCAAATAGTGGTCGTCTTGTTGGTTTAGACCAAAGAGAATTACCTGATCTGCCTCATCCCCGACAGCAAATAGCGGTCGTCTAGTTGGTTTAGGTACACCATAAAAGTCACAGCTATAAATGTAGAAATTTTATATAGTGTGACACAATGGGCGGTCTTATCGTTAAAAGCGATATTTTAAAGACAACCTCATAATTGTTTTTATTTATGCAGAAATGTTTTAAAAGGTATCAAAATAACAGCGTGTGCAGAGATCCAATAACTAGTCAAAACTAAAATGGCCACTCATATCGTCATCTAATAGAAGTGCAATTTCATTTAAGTGTCGTGAGCCTGAGTCGCCGCATGAGCAGTCAAGAGGCTATATAGTCATTGGTTTAAACCAACATTTTCAGGTTTCGGATTTGTGACAAGCGATTAGAGGACTCCTTCGATAACATTGATTGATGTTCGATTCGGTGCGAGGGCGTATCGAATGGTTGTGAATAGCTATGCTGGTGCATTATAACTTTGTACCGTTATTGTAAAATATAAAAAAAAATACTTACAATTTATGACGAAAACTACATATGTAGGTACTACGAATATAACTTTACGCTTTTCTTTGCGGGGTAGGCAGAGGGGATCGAGCGCCCCATAAGCGTGTCTGGTATTGTTGGTTGCCGCATAATTACTTAAAAAGATTAAGATGTTTCTAAATGACTTATTAAGGTCAATAGTTTTTGGGATATTTTCGGTTTACGGTATTACCTCAGATAGAACTTTGTTTTTTTTTTTTCGAAAAATAGTACAAACTTACTTTTGCGGTTGATAAAAAAAACGATAAATATTCATCCTAACTACGGAACCCTTCATTGTGCGGGGTCCAACACTCACGGTGCCGGTTTTTATAAAATAAAAATATGTTTTGTACCTAGTGTATCTACGAGTATATATAGGTATAAGTTGAAAGTGAAACCCATATTTATTACCAACTCCAAAAAAAGGATGCGGTTCTCAATTCGGTAGTATTTTTTTAATGTTGTTTCAGAACTCCGTCATTTATAAATCCATTTAGAAAATACTTTTATAAATTTGGTCAAAGTTGTGATTTTGCTGTTTTTGAGTTAGTTTCAATAATACGTATTTTTACATTTTTCCCCCTTTAGTGTTTGCTGATGATGTTATAACAACTTTCTGTCACTGTTGTTTACTTAACAAGTGGTGGTATACGAATTTGTGTGGGGTAGGTTCCAAAACTAAAAAGGCGTTATAAAAATCTTTTTACAATAAACAACTGACTTCCAAAAAAAGTGAAAATATTTCGAAAAAAATAGCCCTCCAGCAACGGGGACAGAGTTCAAGCTACTAAAGAACAGAGAGAGGAACATCCTCAGTTCCTCACTATGCAACTGTATCCAGCACGGCTTTCTGCAGGAAAAGGATCAAGGGCAGCCTTTTTACGGTTCCGTACCCAAAGGATAAAACGGGACCCTATTACTGAGACTCGGCTGTCCGTCTTTCTGTCTGTCTGTCCATCTGTCAAGAGGCTGTATCTCATGAACCGTCATAGTTAGACAGTTGAAATTTTCACAGATGATTTATTTCTGTTGCCGCTATAACAACTAATACTAAAAATCAGAATAAAATAAATATTTAAAAAATCATGTCTGTTGTATGGGAAGCCCCTACCATACAACAGACATGATTTTTTTTGCCGTTTTTATAGATAATGGAACCCTTACGGAACCCTTCGTGCGCAAGTCCGACTCGCACTTTTTTTTTTTAATTCCTTTTCAATTCTCGTGGGAAGACACTGAAACGTTCTATTCGAGACCGAGCGCGCGCGACTTGGTACTTCTTCAGATACCATTTTAAAAATAGTAATATAATTAAGTGAGTGATGCGTGTGAATGCTGATTTGTTGCGCCCTGCAAATAATTATTAAGTTCACTTAAATAAACGTTGATGTTTTTGTTTCGAGATACAATTAATGCTGTTTTATTTACAAAATAATACACGAATACCAAATAGCTGTCGTTTAAATTTTAATTGAGTTTTAATCACGCATTATTTTGCAAAGTAAGCGAAGTCTCGATCTCGAAATCGAGATTTGCACCACATTACGACATCTCGAATGGCCAATCTCGGACCCAGTTAACACGCGAGGTGTCCTGTTGTCAATCTCGACTCGAGTTTTCATTCCCTACTAACGACTTATCGGTAGTTACAACTTTTAGAGTCGTATGTCCAATGCCAGCAATCTCGTGTGCCAAGTAAAGGTCTTCCCACTGCACCGTATCATACCCACGGGTATTAGGAACTACGAACGTGTCAGGCAAAAAAAAAACTGTATTGAAAAGTATGAGACTATGCCCACTAGACCGTTCCGTCGCCGATCAACACCGACGCGTGCCATGCACGGACCAAATCAAATCAAAACAAAATATTTTTATTTTACATAAACCTACATGGGCACCTAGGAAACGTCAGAAGCTAGGTGCACGGTTCCAATTGGTTGTTTCCTATGGAGAAGGGCCGGCAAGAAACTCCACAGTTACTCTTTTAAAAATAATTGGCTTTTACAATGTTTTCAAATTACAGTGTTAATAGGTATGGGAGGACAGTGTAGTAGGTATATTAAGCCTACACCGTTCTCACAGTCACAAGGTACACAAGAATCTATGTAAAATATTAATAAAATAATAAAAATAAAAACATATCTATACCAAATGACATGTTTGCCATTACAAGTCTGAATTGAATGTCTTGTCCACAAAAGTAAATAGTTGGATATCAAAATTGTAGGTATATAATGGTGTGATTAGATCTTCGGTCCTAAGTAACACAGCACAGTCAGATACGACACAGAACACACACTACTCTACTCACAGGGCGCTTGTTTGCAAAGAGGATAGTTTTGCTAAGTACATTTTGTTTTGTATTTTTAAGCGCGCGAGATATTGGTCTCTGCAATAAGGGAAAGTGATTTTCTTTCTTGTTTATTTAGGTGTACAATACATTGAATAAGCCCATTTCCATTAATCGAATCCTGTGTTCGATTTGGTCGTGGCGGCCCCGTGGCTGACCGCTGCCTTCATTCGCTCGCTGCTGTGGTGCTTGGTAATTTGTAAAATACTTCCTTGAGACTATTACTAGATTGATATTTTGTGTGTGTGTGTTGCATTATATTTTGCTGTGGGCTTTGATTATATTACTACTTCTACTAACTACTACTAAGACCATCACTGCAGGACATAGGCCTCCCCAAGTTAGGGGGTTTTGCCGTAATCGCCATGCTTGGCATTCCGAGTTGGCGATCGCAGTGTGGTGGTACAGCAGTACGCGGAAAGAACGCTGATGCCCGTCCTACGATTTTTTCCCTTAGTCGACTCTTACGACACTCTCAGGGGGTGGGGTTGTGCCACACCACAGGTCATTCAATGATTATTCTTACTAACAAGTTTATATTATAATTAATACATACCTAACGTCCTAGATCTCCTGGGCTAACTAAAGGTTGGTGAAGGCATTTGTTGCAACAAACATGCATTACTTTATTGTAGAATTAGTAACATAATTAATTTATTATTTTAGTTTTAACTGACAATAATGAGCATATTATGTATAGTATGTTTTTTAATGTTCAGATTATGGATATAACTTGAACCACAATCACGATTTCGATTTTTTTATCGTGTGATTTCTCCATTATAATAACCACGAGAAACAATTCAATGAGTACCTATCATAAAACTGCGGGGATTTTTAGACGTATAATACCAGCTGACCCGCCAGACGTTGTCCTGTCACAATTACAATTTATTTTTTTCCTATTTTTTTTTCTGCTTATTATGTAACGGTATGAAATTTACTTTACGACCTATTCTCATACCTACCTATTCATAAAAAATTTCATAAAAATCGATCGAGCCGTTTCGGAGGTGTGCGACCACAAACACCGTGACACGAGATTTTTATAATATTAGATAAAGTTTTCTCACATTTAGAATCCAAAAAATAGAACTTCTGCTGGCAAGCAGGCAGTCTCTCCTAGTCTCGAATTCATTGCGAGAGAGTGAGAGAAGCAGTAGTGAGTGATTTTAGTAAAAGCATTGCTGATGTACCTTTTTAACCCAAAATGTACCTTTTCAGCGCTGGATATGTTCCTTTTGGGAACTCAGTTGCGGCAACACTGCTTAGATCAGTAAGGACGCTTATGTGATTGCAGCTGTTGTCGATGCGGCAGAAAGAAATAATAAAATTATTGATATTAGAACACAATACGAAATTCATTCGTGATAACTTAGAGGTATTTTTGTACTGAACATCTAATGACTTCACTATAATTTGGAAAAAGCATGAAAGTAGAGTAAATGCTCTGGAAATGCGTTCCTTGAGAAGCATGTGTGGTGTGACTATAAATGATAGGCTGAAAAATGATGTGATAAGGCAACGATGCGGTTTAAAGGAAGATGTGGTGACAAAATTGAAAAGAGTATGCTTAGATAGTTTGGTCATGTTGAGAGGATGAATGAAAGGCGACTAACAAAAGGTATTTACAAGGCAGATGTGAGTGGAAATGCCAGGAGGGGACGAAAGACATATAGTGACCTCATTAATGATGTTTTAAAAAGGTCAGGTGCGTAGTACTCGCAACCAGCGTTCGTGTATGACTAGCTGATGTATGAACGTAAATGAAGCAAAAGGAGTATGTAAGGAGCGTAGCAGGTGGCGTTCTATAGTTTCTGCCTACCCCCATGGGAAGAAGGCGTGAGTTTATGTATTTGTGTGTATGTGTATAATTTCGAAAACAAGTGGATAAATCCGTTTCCAGATTCTGTGAAATAAGAAACTATTTTTTTTTAACTATCAAGAAAGAGTTCAGTTATTATTAGAGTTCAACTATCATTTGGAAACATTGCGAGACCGTTCCAACCCATTCCAAATGGCTGAAAAAAGATTTTTAGAATCCCTAGATTGGGACAGACTAATTCAAGATGTCCTTGATAGGGCTTTCCTACGGCGCACGGTGGATCGAAAATCGGCTGTAGAAGACATAGGATCTCGATTTCTTAAATGTTATTTTTTTTGCTGGAAATGACTTCTGCTGATCATTACTGTTCTATAAAATGTCATATGAAGTAATTGTGTGCACAAATGGAAGAGTTATAATTTTTATAAGAAAAAAATGTATGGAGCTGACATGAAAAATGAGGATATCTCTGGAATCGCAAGGTTGGCCGTTATATCCTTGCACACTGTTATAGTACTATTTATTTGTGAATTTTTGACATACTTAATATCGCGGCATCACTTGCGATTTTTTTTTAAATCTTCAAAATTAAAAAAAAAAGTATATGATACATTTTAATGCTTAAATATGGCTATACCAAGTGTAATTTACAATATTTTTTATGCTTAGACCAAAACATTCTAAGAAATCACAAAGTCGTATTACCTACTTATTTGAAATGACATGGTAATTATGAATTACATAATATGGTAATCTTGTCTAATGCCTCAAGTCCACATTAGCTGATGATTAATAAAACTTAATACCTATATACCTGTTAAAAGGATACGTACCATAATGAGGGTAATTAGACAAACGTGATCATTAGTCAATAACAATAAATGGTAAACTATTGTATGATTAAAAATAAAAGCAAATTATTAAAAAAAAATATTTACTTAACCTAACATAAACAATAAAAGTTAACTTATTTTATACTTCGTCACCATCAGAATCCACTTCAGAATCAGGCTCTACAATAGATATAACTTCTAAGAACTCTGTCGGAGCTTCCTGATCCTGAAGTTTCAGTAGTTCTACTGTTTCCTTAAAGTATGTCTGCCTCTTGTGGGCATTTAATTTTGGTCTTGTGGAAGAAATTAGAGGATCAGAAGAGACGATAAGCATATTGAGGATATCCTCGTTTGATGCTTGTCTACTCTTTTTCCTCGAATGGTGTTCTCTGAACCTCCTAAAGTCTTTGTTTCGGGCCTCTGAAGCTTCTTCCGAAAGACTTCCATTTGGTACAATAGCATTTTCTGCAATTATGTCCCCTCCGTGAATCAACAATTTGTGGACGGTTGATGACATGTAGTACCAATCGTACAGTTCCACGTATTTTTCAGCGGTTGTTCTAGCGTATTCTTTAAATTTCGGCACGTCTACAATCTCTCCAGATGTGATAGCTTGCAGAATCACAGCAAATCTGCGTATTAGGTCTTCATCTAATCCAGTGATCGCTGCAGTTTTATCAGGAAACAACCTAATCTGGTCGCAATAAATACAAAAATATTAAGAATATGTAGGCATTTAATTAAGCATTGGTGTTACAGAATGGAAACGAAACAAGTAGGACTATTCAGTATTTTCAATCACTATCAGATAAATTTTCGATTTCCGATTCCGTTTTGCTGTCGTCAGAATCATCTTGTACATTGATTATAAATTCAAAATCGAGATCAAAATATTTCAAGTACCTAGTCTTTTTCAATTTTTTCAACATGAGCACAAGTTTTTTGCCACGTTTCACTGCTAACTTGGCCCAAACTTTCATTGATCAATCTTTCCGTATTCGTCATGTTTTGCTCGATATTTTTAGATGCGACATAATTTTTAACGATCCCCCAAATATTTTCAATCGCATTTAATTCTGGGTGATAAGGGGGAAGGCGTAAGACATCAAAACCCTTGCGTTTTATAAAATCGTCAATCTTGTAGATTACGTGTTGGGCTTTGTACTTCTTTATTGTATCGTACAATTCCAATTTAAGAAGAGATTCATCAAATGCCCTTATCCCTGAGCCATTGCTGCATATCGGCTTTCTTTGTAGATTGCGTCGGTAGTCGTTCAGCCCGTGTGTTGTGATAAGATGCATTGTCTAAGACAATGACAGCGCGGAAGTAAATTGGGTAGCAACTTTTCATTTAGCCATTTTACATAGTTATCATAGCTCATATTTGAATGATAATCACCAGCTGTTGAGTTGGCCTTATAAACCAAGGAAGCATTTTCAATAAAACCATCCTTGGTTCCCGCGTGCACTAAAATAAAGCGAGTGCCTGTGCTAATTTTTTAAAAAAACGGAGTTCTTTCCTTTTTTTTGCCCAGGTGTTGTTTCGCACGTGTGTCGAAAGGACGTAGCTCTCATCGGTGTAGACAATGGGCCGACTTTGAGAGCGGTACTCTGTAATTTTTTTTAAATATTTGAAACGCCACATTTGTATATCATGACGCTCCGTCAAGACTACGGTAGTTCTCTGTTTTGCGCCACTTGTAACCTAATTTGAACAGTAACTTGCGAACAGTTTCTAAACAACCTTCGAATCCGATTTTTTCATTCAATGCTGTTCTTAACTTAGCTAATGTTGGAATTTCTTTATGGACAATATGGAAATCTTGTACAGTACTGCAACCACATCGGCTGTAAAATTGTCTATATCCACTTTATTATCTCGCTTTCTCCTTTTGTTCATAAGTGAAGTGAATTTTGATGAAGTGGATGGCAATTCCTTCTCTTCTTTTAATATTCTTTGAACTGTTTTTTGGCTCACACCCGTAGCTTCAGCTGTACGGCGTGTAATATCTCGTAAATGAGACAAATCACAGTTGAGTTCCATTAATGATTTTGTAAATTCATATTCTTCTCGCAGAAAATGATAAACACTAGCTATCATGTTTCGACCCTAAAACAAAATGTAATCAAAATAATTAAGTAATATAAACATTTTATAACACAAAAAAACATTCATTTTATAAATACTTCTATTGCTATATTAAGTATCTTTGTATAACATTTTAATTGAAAACGTATAAATAAATATTACCTCACTATGGACAACTCTTCTTCGTTTTGTTGCCATGCTGACCTTACTCCGTGAAACAATTTGGCGCGAACTAAAAACCACTACTGATCCGGACCGTGTCCCGATCGACACTGAGCGCTCTCGAGGTTACGCACACAAAAACAATGTGCATGTGCACGCTTGACAACATTCATAGCCAAACGGACTTCGTGACATAGAACATCTGTATTAAGTTTTATTAATCATTAGCTAATGTGGACTTGAGGCATTAGACAAGATTACATATTATGTAATTCATAATTACCATGTCATTTCAAATAAGTAGGTAATACGACTTTGTGATTTCTTAGAATGTTTTGGTCTAAGCATAAAAAATATTGCAAATTACACTTGGTATAGCCATATTTAAGCATTTTTTTTTTTTTTCTTTGGCTGTGCACGGTTTGTGCATTTAGCCAATGTCACGTTTAGTTTTATTTAAAGGTAGGGAAACAACATTATTATAAATATTTTAACGGGATTTAGGATAGGACGGAAAAATAGGATCAGTATAATTATAAGTAACAAGGATAGCATATGGATAAATGGAAACAAAAAAATTACAACTTGATATTATTTAGAATAATGAATGAGACTATACATTTATATACAAGAGAGCTATTTGTACAAAGTAAGGAAAGTATTGAGGTAGGAAAAGGAGTACGGAGGGATAAGAGGTTACTAAGAAAGGAAGAACGGTCATTTAAAGGACAGGAGAAAAACATATGATCTATGTCGCCTACATCTGTGCCACATAAGCAAATGGGATCGTCGCTGATAGAAAGTTTGGCAAGATGGGCTGGAGAACAAACATGACCCAGTCTCATCCGTATTAAAATGGAGGTCTCCATCTTGCCAAACTTGGCCTTGCCAAACCATGGTTTTTCTGTTATATCAGGTTGGATAAGTGAGAAATAATGTCCCTTCGATTTGCTTCCGATATCCCAAGCTACCTTCCAGGTTTCCCGAAGAAGAGTCTTTGGTAACGACGCGAGATCATAACTAAAATTTATATATGGAACTAAGTCACCACAATGCACCGCATCACCGGCAAGTTTATCAGCTACCTACTTCATTGCCATGGATTCCAGCATGGGCCGGAATCCACACAAATTGTAGTGAATTACCCTCAGAGATGGTCCTGAACGCAAATTCTCTTATTAAATAAATGGTAGGTAACTGCGATTTGTGTTCGAAAGCAGATTTATTAATGGCTAGAAGAGCACTTTGAGAATCAGTAAAAATAATAGATTTTGAGCTTCAAAATACTCGTACGGATATATTCTATGGCTTTAAAAATGCCAAAACATTCCCCGGTAAAAACAGAAGTCTCCGGAGGTAGTTTTATTTTTTGTACGATGTTGTATTGGGAATGGTAAGTACCTATCCCAACACAACCCATCGGAGAAGGCTTGGCAGCATCCGTAAAAATATGGTGGTACTCTAAGTGTTCTGACAGAAAATGATTCTAACTTAAATGACAATCGGGATCTGATTTACTCACACAGTTATATTTTATAGAGGGACTGAAATGTAAACTCTCATAACTACTGCTAAATAGGGGAAGTTTATTGGAACGGAAAATAGGAGAAGAAAGTGAAAGAATTTTTTTATAACTTACAACTAAACAAGGAGCACGTTTATGGGACCAGTAATCTGAAGATTAAATCTGCAACACTAAAGCGTCCAGTTTAGGAATGAGAGGATGAGTTGAGAATTGAAGAATCCGGAACAAATATTTGTCAGATAGGAATTGTCTTCTAATGCTTAAAGGAGCATCCCCGCATTCCACTTGAAGTGCATTAATGGGACTAGACTTCATTGCACCTGAAATAATGCGTAATGCTTTAGACTGGATGCGATCCAATTTTTTAAAAGCCATTACACTACCAGGTTCTAGAGCGAACAATCCATAATCCAGAGTGCTTCTGATGATTGCGTTGTAAATGAGTTTCAAAGAAAAGGGATGTGCACCCCACCACACACCAGAGAGGCATCTAAGCATGTTTAGGTGATTTTCGCATTTGTTAACAATATATTCACAATGAGGGACACTACTTAATTTACAGTCAAGTATTATACCTAGATATCTGAATTTATCTTTAACTGGAATAGGTATTTCCTTATAAAAGAGATTTACTAAGGGAATATTTCTCTTCCGGGTGAATAAAACAGCCGCGCTTTTAGATGCGGATAAATCCAAACCGTTTAGATGTAACCATGACTCCCAAATAGATAATACAGAATTGATAGCAGAGCTAGCTTGCTCAACAGATTGACTTGAAGAATATAATAATAAATCATCGGCATATTGAAGAACCGTAACGTGACTAGTTAAGGATAGATCTAAATCAAAAGTGTAAATATTGTATAGAAGGGGACTGAGCACAGAACCCTGTGGGAGACCCCTCCATACAAGATGTGATATCTCATGGTCTCCTATTAACATGTTAACAGAGCGTTCAGTCAAGATATTAATAATGAAATTTGACAAATTCAAAGGAACTTGTAAGGCTTTTAATTTATTTTGTAAAACCGATAATACAACATTATCATATGCCGCATTAATATCGAGGAAAACTGCAACGGTGGATTGGTTATTAGAGAAGGATAACCGAATATCAGATGTTAAAATACATAAACAGTCAATTGTACTTTTACCCTTTCTAAAGCCATATTGTGAATCTGCCAAAAGACCCTTACTTTCAACATACTATTCTAGGAGATTTTTTATTAAGTGTTCCGCTAATTTCATCAGAATTGAAGACAAAACTATGGGACGATAGGAAGAAGCATCAGAAGGAGTTTTATTTGGTTTAAGGAATGGCAACACCATTTGACGTTTCCCTTTCCATTCAACAGGGATGTTACCTGTATAAAAAATAGAATTAATACGTTCTAAATAATAGCTGAGGACGTCGTCATTTAAATTAGAAAAAAAGGAATACGGGATGCCATCCATGCCTGGTGCAGAATCATTAGTCTTATGAATAACAACCTTTAATTCAGTGAGAGTGAATGGAAGATCTAGCGTCGAATGAGTGTCTTGATTATTGGATACGCAATACAGGCTATTATTAGTACAAATAGCCTCAGGAACCCAAGGCGGAGCTAATTTATCCAAAAATTCACTGGCTAAAGAAACAGGGATAGGAGAAGAGTTGTTATAAATGGACCTAAATCTACGAATGTTGCGCCAGACAATCGTAGGGTGAGTATTTGGTGAAATTGATAAGCAAAAGTTACGCCAAGAATCAATTTTTTTCTTTTTAAAAAGTTTGTATGTTTCATTAATTAACTTAGTAACTATATCAAAATTAATATCAGACATAGGTATCAAGGTTATAATTGTATTCAGCCTCTTTACGTTTCTTAATCAATTCAGTGCACTCAGAGTCCCACCACGGAGGCGAGGGAATTGTACTAATGTTGTTATTTTTTACAGGAAAAACGTCATCTGCCGCTGCAATTAATATGAGTGCTAAAGCTTCAGCACAACTATTTTCATTGCCATCAGAAATTACAGGCAAGGAGCAAAGCTTACTGTCAACAATGTTCCTAAATTTGTCCCAGTCATTACTATTTCTATTAGGTAGTTTATATTTTACGTTTGATTTCCTTAATGGTGCATTTGGTTTGGAAAGAGGATAAGAAATAACTATTGGAAAATGGTCACTACCATAAGTAGAGGTTAAAGTATGCCAAGTTAATGAAGAGGCTAAGTTTGGAGAACAGATAGAAAGGTCAATTGCGCTTTGGTTCTGATTGGGATCTGAACGACGTGTGGCAGCTCCTGAATTTAAAATACATAAGTTATGTAAGTCTATTATATCTAGTAACTCATCGCCATAACAGGTAGAAGTTGCACAACCCCATGATTGGTGATGGCAATTAAAATCCCCCAGTATTAATAATGGCTTTGGAAAAAAAGAAACAAGATTATTCATCTCTTGAAGAACAGAAAAAGAGGGATGAGGAATGTAAATAGAAACAAGACAAGTATGATGCACTTTAATAGCTACAATAGAAATTTCCTCACTATGAGGAGGTAATGTAATGGTGGAGAAAGAGATAGAATTCTTGATAAGTATAGCTACTCCACCATACCCATCAGATCTATCCTCTCGAATGGTTAAATAACCATTAATTTTAAAACTATGATTAGATTTGAGCCAAGTCTCTGCTAAAGCAAAGGCAAATGGCTCATATTTATTTATAAGATATATAACATCACTCTTTTTGTTTACTAGACTGCGGCAGTTCCACTGGATTATTTTGGATGTGTTGTCCATTATGAATGGATTGAGATAGGTACATTGAAAGATGGGGCAACGTTGGACGGTGAAATGTTGAACTGAGACAGAAGATTGTGTAATGCAGGAAGAAAATCGTTTATGGAAAAACTTGCTTCAATTTGTCCATTATTGTGATTAGAAAAAGCACAACCATTTGATGGTTGGGGAATGTTGAAATCTTTAATAATGGCATTGAAATGAAATGAAATGAAATGAAATTGAAATGAAATGAAATGAAATTGTTTATTCTGTAAGTATTCTGTAAGGATATGAGAATCACTTTTACACGTCATATTAAAAAATAAGATAGATGGAGTCGACATTTCCTATCTGACTACCCCTGAGAAGAAATGGCGAAACAAACTCAAGGGTCAAAGTCTCTTTTAAAGTCCAGACATAATCTTGGTCAGATAAAATTGTGAGCCTCTTTATTATATCCTTGTACAGGTTTGGGTGGTGAGCGTGGTTTAAGGAAGACAGTTTTTTTATAGCTACTTGAAACAGGTACTCTATTAGTTAAAGGGAAAGATGGAGTATCTGCAAAGTTTTTGGAAGGAGAAGATAAAAGTGTATCGGCATACGATTTAGTAACTGGGGGATACATTTTTGCCGCTTCAGCATAAGATACTGAACTTTGTGCCATGTATGTTTTAATTAATTTTTGCCTAGACATTTCTGGGCAAGATTTATTAGTAGCATAGTGAAAACCGGAGCAAAGGCAGCAAGATGCACTTTCTTGTTCTCTTTCACAACTGTCCCCCGTATGTCCTTGGCCACATTTATAACAACGTGGTTTGGACCTGCACTGAATTTTTGTGTGACCAAAACGACAGCTACTGAAACACTGTACAGTAGGGAAAATATATAAATCTACAGGTAATGCATTATAACACATAAAAATTCATTTAGGCAGAATCTCTGCCCATCAAAAGTAATAACTATAGATTGGGATGGTTTCCAAATGGTTGTACCATCAACAACAGTTTTAAAATTGAGACGTCTGACTTTTAAAATTGGACCGCAACCAATTGGTACCGTTATATATGTAGGTACTAATGTCTATTTTATATTACTTCCTATTGCTTTTGCACCAGGGTTTCAGTGCCTTTTAATAACAAATTATACTTGTTTACAGGTACGAGTTTGACTGCTGCTATGAAAGCCACACCAAGCACCAATACTATTCAACCTCGCAAAGACAGCGAGGGAGGAGACCTAGCGGAGATATGTGAAAAAGATGAGGAATGAGGGTGGTATGAGAAAAGAATGGCACCCATGTCTTTGGAGGAAGAATATTGGAAATAAAAACTTAATGAATAAACAAAAATGTAGCTTTATTATCTATAAAAATATATTGTTTTCTAGAAAAATGTCTCTTGTTATTTTACCGCAACGTGGCTTTAGTTCTGCTGTTCTGTTGAGCTGGTGTCATAATATGGGTACATGGGATAACACTTGGATAATCACTATCTCCGATGAGCTTCCTCACTAACTCATTCCATCCAAACCTGAGCACCTACTGAGCCTCCTCCTGATTGAGCTTTCTCTATAAATCCGGTTTATCGTTCAGTAAAAAGTCTCTGGTATTCTCGTCGCCGTAGGAAAGCCCAATCAAGGACATCTTGAAATAAGTCTGTCCCAATATTAATAGGTAATAGGTAATACGGGCTGGTGTCCGCAACTCCACGTCAATGCGCGTATTTTGCGTACGGGTGGGAAATCAATAATTCGATCCACCCCAGCTCCTCAAGGAAGGCCTTGGTGTTACTGACCATCTCACGGAGGGTACCTGGGTTACCGAAGTACTTTGCCCTGTATGTGGCGACCACTGGGCAGTTTAGTAGCACATGTGCTGCTGTCTCGTCGTCCTCCATGCAGGCTCTGCACAGCAGACTGTCTGTGACTCCTATGACAAAGAGGTGTTTGTTAAATGACCCGTGGCTACTTATAGCTGCTGTAACAGTGCGCAGCTGTAGTTTAGTTAGTCGGAGAACCCGTTTCGTGAGGCGACCATCAATTGTAGGAAGTGCTTCCTTGGCCTGCCTGCACTCACCTTGGTCCGATCATAGCTTGAGATGTTTATCTTTGGTGCGTTTCCTTACCAGAGTGCGTAAATACCCGAAGGGGAGCGGCACGATGGGTTCAGGTCCCACTGGTGCCATGATCGACCCCTTTCTGGCAAGTTCATCGGCTGCATCGTTGCCTAGCGAACCGCTGTGTCCTTTAATCCATTGAATGGTTATGTTGTTGAGGCTACCCACCTGGTTGAGGCGCTGGTGGCACTCGTATATTAGCCCAGAGTCAACTGTGTGACTGTTTAGCGCTTGCAGGACAGCCATTCTGTCTGAGAGTATGCGTATCGAGTGGTCCTTAACTTCCCTGGCCATGATGGCTGAGGTGGCCAGAGAAATACCCAAGCACTCGGCCTGGAACACTGTGTTATGGACCCCCAATGGCCACACCATTGGGGGTCCGTATGTTGAAGTCCTCCGAGAAGATTCCAGCTCCTGTGCCACTACCTGTTTTGGATCCATCTGTGAAGATGGATCCGCGATCTGCGGGGCACAACCCCTCGCATCGGCCATCCTCGTGAAGTTGGATTTTGTATTTTTTATCAAAGATGAATTGTTTGGGTACCTGATCATTTATTGCTTTCGTAATGGGGAACTCTTTATTGAGTCCCTCAAGCAGCGCGGTGTGTAGTGTGTCTCTCTTGCCCCAGAGATTCAGTGAATTTAAGCGTACTGCCGCCATCGTCGCTTCCTGCTGTATGAACAGGTGGGGCGGCGGCAGTCCCAGCATGGCTTCGACCGCTGCAGTCGGAGTTGTCCTCATGCAGCCCGTGGTCGCCATGCAGGCAAGTCTTTGCATTCGTTGTAGTTTATTGGAGGCTGTGACTAGCTTGGTGCGGGGCCACCAGACCACGGCCCCGTAGGTGATCATGGGGCGGATTACCGCCGTGTACAGCCATAGTATAATTTTGGGGGATAGGTCCCACTTCTTACCTATCATTTTCTTGCACTGCCAAAAGGTGATGCAAGCCCTGTTTAGTTTGTTGTCTAAGTGACTACTCCAGTTTAACTTACTGTCTAGAATAACCCCGAGGTACTTGACTTCGTCGGCTAACTGAAGTTCTGTATCGAACAGTGTTGGTAGGCGGAAAGGGCCTAATGCTCGTTTATGGGTAAACATAACTAGTTCAGTTTTGGTGGGGTTCACCGATAGGTCGAATTCCCTGCACCATCTTTCTACGATACGCAGTGCCTGCTGAGTGAGGTTGCAGATTGTTCCCGTTACTTTCCCCGAAACAAGGATTGCAAGGTCGTCTGCATAACCTATTGTGTAATAGTGGTTCGCGTTGAGTTTGGTGATAAGGTCGTTAATCACTAGATTCCATAGAAGGGGGGACAGCACTCCTCCCTGGGGGCAGCCTCTGGCTATCATGGCCAGCTGTCGCTCATCCTCAAGGCGAACCACTCGTTTGCTTAACATGTTAGTAATCCAGTCCGTTAGTACCTGTTCTACTCCATGTCTGGAGTGGGCGCTGCTGATGCTGGAAAAGTTGGTTTTGTCGAAGGCTCCTTCGATGTCTATAAAGGTGCCCAGGCAGGTGCCTTTCTGATGAATCGCTTCCTCTATCTGGCCAACCACTAGATGAAGAGCGGATTCGGTCGACTTACCCGAGCTGTAAGCATGTTGGTTACCGTGTAGCGGTATGGTTTTTAGAGCGCCATCCCTCAACTCCCTATCACACAGCCTTTCCAGAGTCTTTAGTAGAAAGGAGGTCAGGCTGATTGGTCGATGGGATTTGGCGTTTGTGTAATCCCCCTTACCTGGCTTAGGGATGAATATGACTTTCACTTTCCTCCATCCTTTGGGAACGTATCTAAAGGCCAGGCACGCTCTCATTAATGGCACCAGTCTTATTGCGACAGAGGTTCCACCCCATTGTAGTAAGGTGGGGAACACTCCATCGGGACCAGCTGCCTTAAAAGGATGGAAGCTCCGGATGGCCCATTGGAGTTTCTCCAACGTGATCACCCTGCGTGCGTAATGCCAATCGTTGTCTGATGGCGTTTGAATTACATCTTGCCAGTCGATTACCTGCGTGAAGAGGCATCCAGGGAAGTGAGTCTCGATAAGGACGCGTCTCGTTTCTTCTGGCGAGGAAGTGTGTTGTCAGGTTTGCGGAGGGTAGTGGGTCCAGGAGATTTCTGTTGCGCCAGTACCTTCCTTACCCTGTTAGCTTGCTGGCAAGATTCAATGTTACCACAGAATTTGCGCCATCTCGCGGTACTCCTGAATCTAATACATTTTTTGTAACGATTTGGCTGCGTAGTAATTATCCCAGTCCTCATCCGCACATGTGTTCATGGCTCTGTTCAGAGCTGCCCTTACCTTGCCGCGCTTGCGCTCTAGATCAGCGCCCCACCGTGATTGTTTGCCCGGTGTGCTGCGCGGGGTGGTCTCTGGGCAGGCATTTAGGTAGCTATCTATCATTGTTTTGGTAAGATAGCTCACTTGTACCTCAATCTGTGTCGTGTCCGCAAACGTCGCCGGATCGCTTGTTGTCGCAAACTTGTATTCAAGGTTGCGTGTGTAGGTGGCACGATCCGTGTTTCGCCGTGTTTCACCTGTGATCAGAGCAGGAGGCATCTTTGGAGACCTGCCACCCAGCAGTGATTTCCGCCGCGCCCTCTGTTGCCAGAGTGAGATCTATGATTGTTCGGCTTCGCCTGGTTACGAATGTTGGTTCGGAGCCAGTGTTTAGTAGTGATAGGTTAGTCGAGAACAAGTATTCAACCAAGGCCTTACCCCTCTCGTTTTGCGTGTCCATACCCCACAGTTGATGGTGAGCGTTGGCGTCGGCCCCTACCACGACCTCAAACCCACATCCCTCGCAATGGTTCACGAGGCGGGCGAGGTCGTGCTGAGGCCGCGCCTCCGCCTCGGGCATGTAGGCCGAGGCGAAAACGATCGTCATCTCCATGTTCTCGTCACGCTGTATTAGCAGCTTAGCTGCAGAGTCATCTCTGCAGCAGAAGTCAGTTAAAAGATGTGTTTTAAGGTTACCTGTGACATAGATGCACGCTCTAGGGTGATCGTGATCTGTGGTTACCAGGAGCTTACCGCCAAGATTGGAAAGTCCTTGTATGCGGCCCGCCCTAATCCACGGCTCTTGGATCAAAGCAATGGCTGTGTGTTGCGCCTCCAGCCACTTGCGAAGCTGAGCCGTCGCGGTCTGACTGTGGTGGAGGTTTGCCTGCAGGACTTTACAAGTTGACGAAAGGGACGCCATCGCTGGTCGAACCCTCTTCGTCCCCCCCAAGTTTAAGCCCGGCAAACAAGTCGCCCTCGTCGAAGCCGTCCCCTCCCGGGCCCGAAGCCGGTGACAAGAGCATGTCATCCAGGTCCTCACCCGGTGGAGGGACGGCGCCCTCGGAGGCGGCGGCACAGTCGGCCGACCCTGCTGCAGCAGGTTCAGCCGCGGATGCTTCCGGGTTGTTTGGCGGGGGAGTTGTCTCCCCTGCTGGTGTCTGGGGCAGCTGCGTCGGCGCCTCGCAGATGGTCCTAGTAGTAGGGTCCCATCCCTGAGGGACATCGGTGAACCTGCCGTTCCGACCCTGGAACCTCACGTACACCGTCCCCAGTCCAATTGAGAGACGGCGTCCGGCCTCCATCAGGATCGGGATTTGGTCCACAGGGACACCAACTACCACAAACCATGCTGCGGCCTGTTTGTCGGCATGCAGAAGTACCCACCTCTTTATGTCGACCCAGGGGTTTTGGTAGCTGAGAGCGCGCCCAATATTGGTCGGCTCTCCGAAGACTCCCTGCTCGTCTGGAATCACGACGCCACATCGTGCTCGCTTCAGGATCTCCGATTGGCTCTTGACAACTAGCGGGATGCTAGTTGGGAGAGACAGGTCGGAGACTGTCTTCCTTAGCCAGGCTAAGGTGTGGTCGTTACCGCACCACAGTTTCAGGACACCTCCGGCGAACAGCGGCTTGGCGTTGAAGGTCGGTCCTGGAGTGTCTTGCTTAGGGGAGCAGGCCTCGAGAATGATCTGCTTCTGGATAGCAGCAAGTACCTGGTCCGATACGTCCTTGCTGAGGATTCCCGTGCGGTCGCAGGTGATCGCGACGTCTAGGGTCGAACTGGCAGCTTGGTAGCTTCGCTGGTCGACCCGTTTGGATTGGTCAAGTCGCGGCCGCTTGACCTATTTTGATCCATGTTAAAATTGGTTTTGGATTCATCTCTCTGGCTCCCACCCTCCATGGAGCCCGCATCTGGGAACGTCACACTATGAAAAGCGCGAACGTTAGGACTACCAGAGAGATATAGGGGCGCAAGGCTGGCTTACAGTGCGACATCAGGTGCTCGATCGGGTTGGCGTAGGGGGTCGAAAGGCCCACCCCCAAACGAAATGACCTTTACCTACCGCTTCAGCCGTCCGAGGCCGACCTCAGCGGACCTCATGCACCTCGCCTGTGGCCCTCTGACGGGACACTATGACCATTTCCCTACCCCTGGCTATTGGGTAGGGCCACCGTTTCGCTTGAAATTCGGACCAAAGAGGGCGTGTTGCCTTACGGGCACATTACAGCCAGAGCCGCTCGGCTCAACCCCCCAGGACTCCTTAATCCCCGCTCACGGCGCTCAACTGCGCAGACCAAGAAACGGGGTGGCAACCTCGGGAAGGTGCATCCGCCAGACTTGCCTTGAGGATCTACACGACTGTAGCACTCTCCCTCAAGACCCCGCCACCCTACCACCTCTGAAGGAAGCGGCAGGATAGGCCTGTATCTATACTACCAAGCAAAGCAAAGCAAAGCATGTCGTTGTGCAACCGCAAAAGCATAAATCCAGACCCCCCCCCCAAAATGTCTGTCCCAATCTAGGGAGTCTAAATATCTTTTTTCAGCCATTTGGAATGGGTTGGAACGGTCTCGCAATGTTTCCAACTGATAGTTGAACTCTAATAATAACTGAACTCTTTCTTGATAGTTAAAAAAAAATAGTTTCTTATTTCACAGAATCTGGAAATGGATTTATCCACTTGTTTTCCAAATTATACACATACATAAACTCACGCCTTCTTCCCATGGGGGTACAACCCACCACCTCCCATGGCCCCACCGACATCAAGTCATATGGGCCGAATCTCAAGGAGACGGCTGCGGACATAGCCCGTCTGGATAGACGTGCTATCACCGCAGTCGCTTCTTGACTCCTTTACAAGTTATCTCGTCCTGTCCCCGTTATGCCATTCTCCCCATTCTGGGGCGGCACTCTAGCGCCCCACCTTTGGGCAACGCCACAAAAACGCCTTCGTCGACGGACCTGTGAATAGCCGCGTAGCGAGCCATATATACATATACATAATATACACAATTTTATTTTTTTGTTTTTGTTCTTTCCATTCTTTTTTTTTTTGGTAATTCGGTTTCTTTTTGTACCATATATATATATATATATATATTTTTTGCTTGTTTCTGTTTTTTCGTTCTTTTTTTTTTTTTTTTATAACCATGTCTTTTTTTTTTTTTTTTGTTGCATTTCTGTTCTTTCCCTATGCTATTACATTTTTTTCCCTAAGCTAACCTAAACCTAACCTGCATCGTCGTCTTCCTCTTCTTCTTCTCCGACGTCTTCTCCGCCCGGCTCTCTCTCCAGCTCGCTCCTGATCTTGTGCCAGCTGTGCGCGAAGTCTCTGAGTCGTTGGAAGTTGGCCTCCGACGCAACGAGGTCGGCGTAGTAGACTGGTCCCTCCTCCACGCGAGTGACCCCATCCATCATCACGCTTCTCTGGTCATCATACATGGGGCATCGCCACAAGATGTGGTCCAGACATTCATCCTCCTCTCCGCAGTAGCACACGCTCACCTCACTCAGCTTCATGTCATGCAATCTCTTTCGAAAACATCCATGCCCAGTCAGGATCTGCGAGACCTGATAGTCCGGCTCGACCCAAGTCGCCTTGAGCCTAGCCGCCACGTCCGGGAAGTAGCGGTATAGTTCCCTACCCTTTTCCTCCGCTACCCATCTCCGCTGCCAGTTGGCTACGGCATCGTCCGCGATGTCTCTTCGCCCGGTCCTGAGCAAGTCCCGCGACAAATGACGGATATCGTCTACCATGCCCGCACGGGCAACCTCGAGATCGGCTGGGAGCACCCCCGCCAAGACCGGCAATGCCGCAGTGCTGACAGACCGGTACGCTTTGGTCAGCAAAATGAGCGCAGGCCTCTGTGTCCTCAACAACGTGGCCCCAACCATGTAAGTTTTCACGCGCCTCCACCAGCATCCTGCCGCGTAGGTAATCGTCGCGACGTAAATACCTTTGTACAGGACCTTAAGGGCCCTGTACCGAATGCCCCAGGAAGATGCGGAGACGCGTGACATCTTGCCCAGCCCCGCTGCAGCACGCTAGCCGATGGACTGAGCATGTTCTCTGAAGGATAGACTCGCGTCGATCGTCACACCCAAGACTCTGGTTGAGCGCACGCTCCTGACTGAGATCCCACCGAGCCTGATCGTGGGCAGGCGCTTGGTCAAGCCCCCCCTCAGAGTCATAGAGTATGACTTTGAGGGGGAGAAGCTCAGCCTATTCCTGACCCCCCACTGGCTTATTAGCTCCATGGCGCATGAGGCCGAGGCCTCGATGCCGGATCGAGATTCAGACTCGATGAGGACCGTTACATCATCCGCGTACGCAACTACCCTTACACCGGCCGGGTATGGCAACCGAAGCATGTCGTCCATGAGAAGGTTCCATAGTGCTGGTCCCACTACAGAGCCCTGCGGGCAACCCATGGTTGAGGTCTTCCACACAACCCCACTCCCGGCGAAGAGACCAACGCGTCGGTTCGTGAAGTACCCCGCCAGCATCCTATAGATGTTTGGCGGGCACCCCCCTCTCTTCGCCTTGAGTAGGATCATGGGCCACCACGCGTTATCAAAGGCCCCAGATATGTCCAGGAAGATGGCCTGAACATATCTAGACCGGCTGTCGTTGACCGTCCGCAGAATGTCGTTCGAGGCCGACAAGGTTGACCTGCCCCGAGAAAACCCATGCTGGCATGGAGACACACCTCTAGTTATTGCCGGCGCACTCGCTAACATGACCCGCTCCAGAATCTTGCCCAGGACCGAGAGAAGAGTGATGGGCCGATACGCTTTTTTTTTTTTTTTTTTTATTTGTGATGGGTTTGCTCTTGACTTTAGTCTATGCCAGAGGCGACAGAAACAAAGTCGACGATGGAGCGAGCTTACCCAGAAGAAGCCTGTTCACTCTCACTTTGAAGAGATTAGGGTTATATGCGTTCGGAAACACAGACGCAGGCAGAGAGTTCCATTCCTTTGCTGTGCGCATTATAAAAGAAGTTTGGAAACGCTTAGTGCGAGTTGGTGGGATAGCCACCAGGAAGGGATGGTAACCTGAAGTGCGCCTAGATGACCGATAATAGAAGGGGGCCGGTGGAATGAGGTCGTGGAGTTCCTGAGCACACTCTCCGAAGTACAATCTATAGAAGACCGACAAGCAGGCAACCTTGCGACGATGGGCCAAACTGTGAAGCTTGGCATCCACCAGATTTACGTCGCCAATGAGCCTCTTAGCTCTGCGTTCCACCGAGTCAAGCGCGGCAAGTTGGTATTTAGCCGAGCCATCCCAAAGGTGGCTACAATACTCCATGCAGGATCGGACCTGCGCTTTATAAAGGGTCAAAAGCTGTCCAGGCGTAAAGTATCGCTTCACCTTATTTAGGATGCCCAGTTTCTTGGCCGCAGTCTGGGCTTTGTACTCGATGGTGGCGCCGAAGTTGAGGTTAGATGTCAACTCCATGCCTAGGAGCTCGAGCCGATCAGTTACAGGAACCGATGTACCCCGAAAAGTAGGAGTCAGGTCGAAACGACTCCTTTTTGCGGTAAAAAGACACGCTTGTGTTTTGGTGGCGTTAAAAGTGACCAGATTATCATCACCCCACTGGGAGACAAGGCTTAACGTCAACTCTGTCCGCTCTACCAAGGCCTCTCTCAAGGAACGAACTGCGGCCCCGTTGGTTTTTGCGCTGGACAAGTATCTCTCTGAAACAGTACTGTCGTCCGCGTACCCAACAATACCAGTCTGTAGTAGGTCATTGATGTGCAGCAGGAAAAGAGTTGCAGAGAGAACAGACCCCTGAGGAACTCCGGCATCAATAGCCATAAGGTCAGAGGAGCAGCCGTCAACGACTACTCTGATCGACCGTTCACTAAGGAAGTCTGATATCCAGCTACAAAAATCAGCTGGGATGCCATAAGCAGGAAGCTTGCTGAGCAGACCAGCGTGCCAGACCCTGTCGAAAGCCTTCGAGATATCAAGCGATACAGCAAGTGCTTCGCCATGTTTGCTTTAGGATCGGTCAGCGGCTTGTCATTGCCCTTAGGAAGGACAATGAGCCTACCGTCCTTCCACGCATCGGGGAAGGTGCCCTCCACTACACACATGCCAAACATGTGTGTCAGTTCGGCTCCTGCCTCCTGCCACACATGTCCGACTATGCGCGCAGTAACACCATCTATTCCCGGGGCCGTGTTAGGAAGATCCTTGACTATTTTCCCCAGATCCTGACTCGATGGAGGAGGCGCATCCCGACCCGACGGGATGGGGGTAGGCAGAAACTATAGAACGCCTATGCTACGCTCCTTACATACTCCTTTTGCTTCGTTTACGTTCATACATCTGGTCATACATGCATGCCGGTTACGAGTACTACGCACCCTGACCTTTTTGAAAAACATCATTAATGAGGTATATGTCTTTCTGGGGCGTCCCCTCCTGGCATTTCCACGTACATCTGCCTTGTAAATACTTTTTGTTAGTCGCCTTTCATTCATCCTCTTAACATGACCAAACCATCGGGTTGGATCTAGTATAGTTTGGCAGGAGTTGGGGGGTAAAAGGGACTAAAGTTGGTAGGGGTTGGGTCCCCGATTATAACGCTACCAATCTTATTACAAGGTAATGCATACTTTTCGAGAAATTAATAAAAAATGTTTCTTACCTCAAATCCGGTAAGAAGCGAAAACGAAACGTTTAAAATGGTCGATTAACAACCAAATCTGTAGTCAGTATCCAGTATCAGTATTTGTAGTCAGTCCGTGGTATAAAATGTCGTGCAAAATCGATAACACGAAACGTAAACAATAAAACAATGCCATTTGCGTCATGTGTCACTGTCATTTGTTTTCGATCGTTCCGTTTTTCCTCGAGTTGCGTGAATTTGTTCCGTGTTTGTACTTCCACTGATCGTATGTGTGTACAAAAGGCAATATTACTACTGTTACTAGAACTTAGGATGCAAGAGCGAGCGAAGCGAGCTCGGGACTTGGGGTACCCCGACTCGGACAGGTTAGGTTCGAAGGGGATGGCGGTGTCTAGTGAGCGAGCGGAGCGAGCGAACTTAGACCTTCAAGAACGGTGCGTTATCTTTTCATGGGAGTGATGTCAGGGGGCACCCCCCCCCCCCCTAACCTCTCCCGTGAAGCGGGGCTCATACTAGAGCTTTTTAAGCGACTAAGTGTTTTGAGGTTAGGTTACAATAATTTGTTTTTCTCAAGAACCGTGCGTTACCTTTTCATGGAAGTGGTGCCATGGGGCAGAGGCCAACCCCAACCTTCCCCCCCCCGCTCCCACCCCCCTTCTCCGGCAGGAGAAACGATACTAGATTTTTACCGAAAAACGTCAAATTTAGAATAGCAAAATTGCCATTGGCGCCGATTCCTTTGTTCACAAACTAAACTAAATTTAAGTTCAGTGCATCTTTGTCTTACTATTTCATTAAGAAAAGGACAGAAGATACATTTTAGTTTAGTCCTGTCAAATTAATCAGCGCTTGACGTAAATTGACGTAATTTTAGTAGGCAAGTTTTTATTCACGTCTAAACTTGTATAGAGTAGTGACAGGCGCTGATTAATTTGACAGGACTAAACTAAAATTTATCTTCTGTCCTTTTTTTAATGAAATAGAAAGAAAAAGATGCACTGAACTTAAGTTTAGTTTAGTTTGTGAACAAGGGAATCGGCACCACTTTCAATAAATTGACTAACTAAAATGACATTAGTGCTGTCATTGCAGAGGTAAATGAGTCAAACCATAATATACCTAATATATGTCACTTTAATGAATTCAGAATGGGGAACGTCGTTTGACAGGAATAAACGAAATTTTGGTGATTTTTGGTCTAGTTTAGAGAAATTTGTAACAAGAGAATTGGCACCATAGACCTGCTTCTTTCAAGTTGGACTTATTAAAAACTAGCTTTACCCGGCCCGGCTTGGCACGGGTAGCACTAAGTGTACCCTACCTACTGCCAAAGAACATGGCTAAATGACTGCCCCCAGAATGTATAGGAATCTCACATTACCTCGTAATATTTAAAAAATCATTCATGAATTATTTAGTGTTTAATAATTTCCTAGAACTTTCGTGAATGTTAAACATAAAAAAAAAGTATATTATTTGCTTTTTTGTTTTACATGACAAGGTCAAGCGGAAATAACACTAACTGCAAGCTAAGGAGGGGTCTTATCGCTTTTGCAGAATGTTAACTGAAACTGCAGGTACTTAAATCGATTTTTGATAACAGGTTTTTCTGAAACTAAGGCGTTCAATTCGGTGTCCTGTATAGTTGCTTGTTATTATGTTTTCATAGGGTTTTAAAGTGACAATCTACTTTACTCAATTCCACTTTATTCTAATCAAAATCAAATAAAAATAACTGAAAGCTTCGGACTGTGCTTCTTCGTTTAATCTTACTACCTATTTTGTGTCGAAAAATATAAACTGAATAGTGGTCGATAAAAACTAATTTTATTTTTTTCTTTCAACCTATTCGATTATTTTATCGATTCTGTTACACTTGAAGTGCAACCCTTCTTTAAGAAAAACCAAACGTCAGATCAGATGCTAGTGTATCTATGGTCTGATGGATGTCATACATACAACAACCAGGGGGGTAACCATCACCTCTTATAGCAGTATTATTATAATATTACTTCACAGTGGGAAAGTGATGGAGCTATAAAGGACTTATAGCTCCATCTCTTTCTCACGCTAAAGTAATATTGAAATAATACTGCTATAAGAGGTGATGGTTACCCCCCTGAACAGACGCCGTTTCAACGCTCTGCCATTTTCTTGTTCGTTGTGTTATTTTATTTTGGATTTTCATTGACCCTCGCTTGTTTATTGGACTTATTGTGTGTGCTCGCCTATCTACTGACCTCTCGCTACTCGACACGGACTTGCAATCATTCATCATGCGATGCATAAACTGCGGTGTGGCAACGCAAAGACTGCGGCGGCATATCGCATCTTCATTGCTTGCTGTTCTACTCAATATTCTAGCACGATGGTTAACAATTGAGGTCATCTACAGCTAGAATCATTCTAGAACTACTAACTAACTACCTATAAGAAACCTCGAACTAATTTGACATTGTTTACCATGTCTCATAATACCTATTGAACTCAATGGCAATAGATCAGAAAGACTCATCTCTATGTAATTGTCACGACTACAACAGACTGGTTGTCTTTATTGTCATAATATTCAAATGTGTAGGTATTATAGTTAATTCATGTGGGTACTAAGGTAGGTAATTAAGTTTGTTCTAGGTTCCAAGGGATGCCAACATTTGTCATCCTTGTTATGAACTGCTGAATTCAGAAGCAACTGGCGATGTTCGTTTATTTGGCCATACAATGGTGTGCATAACTTGTGTGTATAACGCCATGCAGTGGAAAGAAACAATTGCAAAATGTTGCAGAATTTACCAACGTCACATCCAGCTTTCCATCAGGTAAATAAAAAGATGGGTAAAAATCTAGTATCGTTTGGCAGGAGAAGGGGGGTGGGAGTGGGGGAGGAGGTTGGGGGGTGGTTCACCTTGCCCCCTGGCACCACTCCCATGAAAAGGTAACGCACCGTTCTTGAGAAAAACAAATTATTGTAACCTAACCTCAAAACTCTTAGTCGCTTAAAAAGCCGTAGTATGAGCCCAGCTTCGCGGGGGAGATTGGGGGAGGGGTGCTCCGTGCCCCCTGGCACCACTCCCATGAAAAGGTAACGCACCGTTCTTGAGAAAAACAAATTATTGTAACCTAACCTCAAAACACTTAAAGTCGATTAAAAGGCGTAGTATGAGGCCCGCTTCGCGGGCCTCCAGGGTTTAAAAAAAAAAACCTTGAAGGGGATAGCGGGGTCTGAGTTCGCTCGCTCCGCTCGCTCACTAGACCCCGCCATCCCCTTCGAACCTAACCTGTCCGAGTCGGAGTGCCCCAAGTTCCGAGCTCGCTTCGCTCGCTCTTGCATCCTAAGTTCTCCTAGTAACAGTAGTAACATTGCCTTTTGTACACATATACGATCAGTGGAAGTACAAACACAGAGAAAAAATTCACGCAACTCGAGGAGAAACGGAACGATCGAAAACAAATGACAGTGACACATGACGTAAATGGCATACCTGTTTTATTGTTTACGTTCCGTGTTATCGAATTTGCCCGACATTTTATACCATGGACTGACTACAAATACTGATACTGGATACTGACTACAGATGCTGGGGCAGATTTGGTTGTCAATCGCCCATTTTAAACGATTCGATTTCGATGCGATGCTTCTTATCGGATTTGAGGTTAGAAACATTTTTTATTAATTTCTCGAAAAATATGCATTACCTTTTAATAAGAGTGGTAACGTTATAATCGGGGACCCAAACCCTACCAACTTTAGCCCCTTTTACCCCCCAACTCCTGCCAAACGATACTAGATCCAACCCAAAAGTTTTTTTTTCATTTTTAATTCTTTTATTTAATCCCTTTGCTTGCTTCTAATGTAGGTAGACATTCAGTTCTTCTTAGATATTTAGTATTATGATGACACCATGAATACCCTAAATTAACTTTTTTTAGGCTATGAATTATGCGTGTCATACCTGTTGGACGAGACATCTAAGGCAGACAAATCAAGATCAAAATATGATAAATCTGCCTGAACCACGACCTGGACCTGAACCTGAACCACTGCCTGAACCAGCACCTAGACCTGTATCAGAACCGGAATTAAACCTGCCAAATTATAAACGGGCTGCAAACACCTGTCACCTGCTGTATCTTTGAACAACAGTTACATGTGGTTCCTGCATTTATAAAAAAAATGCTTATTGCAAAACATAATTTTTATATTCCCCGCAATACTAGGGTTTGTGAGACACATTTTAATTTAGATGTTTGGCACTTTTTGCTTCAAAATAACAATATATACTCGAATTTCACTGCAAATCAAATTGAAGACATAATATCTATAGCAAAATCTGACCAACTAACATTTAATTTTGAAAATGTTGATGAAATGCAGAATGTGATATGTCACTATTGGACAGGCTTAACAATTGCCAATTTGCTGAACTTATTTAATACTTTGCCTGCCCTCACTTTCAAAAGGCCTAAGAACGCTTTGGCTATTTATTTAGCAAAATTAAGAACAGGTGAATCTGACAGACGACTTGCAACACTTTTTACAGTATCACGTCCCACCTTAACAGCCATACTTAAAAAAATTAGAGTGTTTAACGCAATATTTAGTACCCAACTATATAGGCCCAAATCATATGACCTGTTGTGTATCTTTAATGAAGGTACTTGTAAATCTTCTTGACAAATAAGATTTGTACAAGTACCCTACATGTGCGAAAATAACACATCAGTTTAAGACTACCTAGTGCTTAAGCTATCCACGTAATAAAACAGTAAATTATTTAATTAGTGTTTTATTGAACATAATAGTGGCGACGAGGACTAAAACTTCAAATAATGGAGTTTAGGGCTGTGAAGTTTACGGAATTTGATTCTCAAACAGACAATTGGATCAATTATATAGACAGGCTAACATTTTGCTTTGAAGCAAATGGCGTAGTTTTGGATATAAGTAAAAGAGCAAACTTTTACACAGTGTGTGGATCGAAAGTGTTTGATACGCTTCTTGCATTAATTACTCCTAAAAAAGCTAGTGAAGTCTCATTTAAGGAAATCGTGAATGTGCTAACGAAACATTTTAGCCCTAAACCTAACGAAATATCAGTGTCATATAAGTTCTATAAACGTGACCAACAACAAAGCGAATCATCAGCGGAATATATTGCTCAGCTGAGGAAGATCAGTTCTGATTGCAATTTTTCGGATTTAGAACGGATGTTACGTGACAGACTCGTGTGTGGAATGAAAGATCACAGACTGCAATACGATTTATTAAAAAGAAATAAACTTAGTTATGACAATGTTGTCGAGGCTATGTTAGCTTCTGAGAGTGCGGTAAGAGATATTCGCATGATACAAAATGGGAACACCAGCAACGTAGCAAGCGGATTCGATTCGACGGCGAGTACATCCACGACCATGCCACCAGCTCCTGAGCCGATGGACATCAATGCAGTGCAAATAAACATAAAACTTTGTTACCGTTGTGGTGATCGCCATGCTGGAGAATGTCGTTTTGCCAAGGTTACTTGTCGGTACTGCAAGAAGGTAGGACATATAGAAAAGGTTTGCATTACAAAGAAGAAAGCCTCAAACAGAAAAGTCAATTTCACAGAGGAGGACGAATCACAGGATCAGTTGAATGGTGTATACAACATGGATAGTAGTCTATTGCGAGTGCCAGCTTACGATGTTAAGGTTCATCTGAATGGGATGCCAGTGACTATGCAGGTGGATTCTGGTGCTGGTTTCTCACTCGTGAACGAGCGCACGTGGAGAGGCTTGTGCGACGCAAAACCACGCCCCGAACTACGCGCCATACACAACAATCTACGTACCTGGACGGCGACACCGGTTATTGTGCTCGGGCAGACAGTAGTGCACGTAAACTTTAGAGACATTAAGTGTGTTTTACCGGTTATTGTAGCTAGTGGTTCAGGCCCCAATTTAATTGGTCGTGATTGGTTTTCTGCTCTTAATATAAAAATTAGTATTAGTTTCGTGTCTAGTACTGGCATATCAATGGCTAATGAAATGTTACAAAAACATTCTGATGTGTTCAAAGAAGGTCTTGGTACTTACCGAGGTGAACCGGTGACTATACATTTAAAACCAGACGCTACTCCTAGGTTTCTTAAAGCTCGCCCAGTTCCGTTTGCAATTAAGGACAGAGTTGAAAAGGAGATAGATCGATTGATAACCGAGGGGGTACTACGCCCTGTTTCCTACTCACAGTGGGCCACACCAGTGGTGCCCATTGTTAAGAAAACAGGTGAGATTCGCCTGTGTGGAGATTATCGCTGCACGGTGAATCAGGCTACCGAGTCTGATACTTACCCTATGCCGACTGCTAATGAAGTATTTGCTGCTATTGCTGGAGGAAGGTATTTCACTACGTTAGATTTAGAGCGTGCATATACACAAGTCGTTGTGGATGAAGACACGGCTAAACTGTTAACATTGAATACATGTAGAGGTCTTCACACTGTTCACAGGTTGGCGTTCGGAGTAAAAGCATGTCCAGGCATTTTTCAAAGGTTAATGACATCTTTACTGGCAGGTATTTCTGGCGTCGCAGTACTAATTGATGACATTATTATAAGTGGGCATACCTTGACAGATATGGGTCAGCGACTGGATGCTGTACTAGAACGCATACAAAGAGCTGGCCTGCGACTGAATGCAAGTAAGTGTAAGTTTGCTAAAGAATGCGTAGAATTTCTGGGTTTTGTTATTGACGCCGATGGCATCCATCCAGCTCCTAGCTAAGTGGAATCGATTGTCAAAACACCAGAACCACAAAGTGTTCAGCAGCTACAGGCTTTTTTAGGGTTATACAATTTTTATGAGAGGTTCATACCTTACAAGGCTACTGTTCTTGAGCCGCTCCATCGGTTGCTTGATAAGTCTCACAAGTGGCACTGGACAGAACGGGAACGAGAAAGCTTCGAGGCAGCAAAACGGTTACTATCCTCAGATATTACTTTAGTTCACTATGATTTAAATAAACCCTTAGTACTCACGTGCGATAGCTCAGAGTATGGTGTAGGCGCAGTATTGTCTCATGTTATGCAGGATGGGCAAGAACGACCAATCGCTATGAGTTCTAGGACATTCACAAAAATAAATACTAAAAAAAAAAAAAAACAAAAATAAATACTCTCAGCTAGATAAGGAAGCTACAGCAATAATGTTCGGAATTAAAAAAATTCATAACTATCTCATGGGAAGAACTTTTACAATAGTAACGGATCACAAGCCACTGGTCAGTATTTTTGATCCTAAGAAGCCAATCTCCAATATGATATCGCCCCGATTAACTAGAATCGCTATTGTTTTGACCTCACACGGTTATAATATAACGTATAAGCCGGGTAAACAAATAGGAAATGCAGATGCTCTCAGTCGCTGGCCACAACCGGTGCCAGAGGAACCTGAACAGCAGCTTTGTGATATTTTATTGATGGCGGAAGCTCCCAAAGACTTTCCGGTTGATGTTCACCAGATCGAGCTGCTCACAAAAACAGATCAGACTTTATCACGAGTCATGCATTACGTGTTATCTGGTTGGCCAGCTAAAGTGACAGAGGAAGCTTTGCACAGTTATTGGTTACATCGTACTGAACTTTCGTTACACGAAGGTTGTATCTTACTGGGTTGTCGCGTGGTGGTACCACCACCGCTACGTAAAGATATTTTACGTGCTTTACATAGGACTCACAGTGGTATTGTTCAAACAAAAGCTTTGGCCAGAAGCTATGTGTGGTGGCCGGAATTAAACAACGACATTGAGGCATTGGTTAACAATTGCACCAAGTGTCTCGAAAATAGGCACATGCCTCCCAAGACAAGTTGCGAGTGGGTAGTACCTACAAGACCTTGGTCTCGCCTAAATATTGATTTTGCTGGTCCCTACCAAAATAAAGTATTTTTGATAATTGTTGACTCATATTCACGATGGCCTGAAGTATTTGTAGTAAGTAATATGACTTCAGAAACTGTGATTCGGCATCTAAGAATGCTATTTGCTACACATGGATTATGTGAGACATTGGTTTCAGACAATGGAACAGCATTTGTTTCAGCTGAAATGAAACAATTTTTAGATTCTAATAAAATTAAGCATATAACTACAGCACCTTACCATCCTGCGACAAATGAATTGGCTGAACGAATGGTGCAGACGGTTAAGAACAAGTTACGAAAAATGGATGATGTATCATGGGACGTGAAGGTAGCTAACATGTTACTTGGCCTGCGAGTAACGCCATGTTCAGGAACAGGAAAGAGCCCTTCAGAATTGCTAATGAACAGACGGTTAAGAACTTTATTGGATAGTATTCATCCAGTCAATAAACAACACATAAGAGTCGAGCAGCATATTACCAATAATGCACAAAGGAAACACAGAGAAACAGACATTGGTAAATATGTGATGTATAGAAATTATGGAAGAGGGCCACGTTGGTTACCAGGCACTGTAACAAGTAAGAATGGCCCGTCTAGCTATCAGGTGACATCAGACAATGGAGATGTTGTTAGCAGACATATTGACCAACTGATTCAAAAGAAGACATCAAGCTCACCTACAGGAGAAGAGGAGAAGAAGGAGAAGGAACCAGAAGAGGAAAAGGAAGAAAGTATACAGGAGCAGGTGGAAGAGTCAAATCAAGAAAATGAACAGATAATCCAAATTCCTAACTCGGAGGAATGGGCCGAGTTGCTTGGGATACCTAGTGGGGCAGAGACCACTTACCAAGGTGGCAAACTGAAGAACAAAGTTCTTTCTCATGCAAAGTCACCATATGCCAGGCCTAGCCACAGCCAGAACTATTTGGTGTAATCTTGTATTTAAGATTACTTTTGTTCTACTTTACATTATTGTTTATTTGTTGAATTAAGAAGATTATGAGGCTTTATGTTTTGTTTATATTTAATTTATGTTTATAATATGTTCATGCATACTTGGGGGAAAGGTATGTTGTGTATCTTTAATGAAGGTACTTGTAAATCTTCTTGACAAATAAGATTTGTACAAGTACCCTACATGTGCGAAAATAACACATCAGTTTAAGACTACCTAGTGCTTAAGCTATCCACGTAATAAAACAGTAAATTACTTAATTAGTGTTTTATTGAACATAATATGACCCATATAGATATTGTAAACAGGAATTTGAGCATACCAAATGCTCTTTTTGGTAATGCAAATAGGCCTGCCATTGCCTTATTTGATGGGACATATATATATTTACAAAAAAGTTCAAATTATCTGTTCCAGAAGAAAACTTACAGCCTGCATAAATATGACAATTTAGTCAAACCATTTATGATTGTTTCATGTGATGGGCATATTATTGATGTTGTTGGACCATATGCTGCTACTCAAACTGATGCCGAGATTATGAATCATTTGTTTCAAGCAGAAGACAGTCCATATCGACAGCTCTTTCAGCATAATGATGTTTTTATGCTGGACGCTATACCACTATTAGAAAGTTTAGGCTTTCAAATTCATAAACCTGAGTCACTGGGCCCTGGTCAAACACAATTAACAAGTGAACAAGCAAATAGAAGCAGGAAAGTAACATTATGCAGGTGGGTAGTAGAAGTAGTCAACGGACGCTTCAAACGCGATTTTAAATTATTTCGGCAACGATTTTTCAATCTAGCTTCACCCCACCTGATGGAAGATTTTAAAATAGCTGCAGCTTTAATTAATAAATATCACATTGCAATAGCGGATGGTCCAAACTCTGCTGAAATAATATAAAGAGTGGCACGGTTTACGGATCAGCCTAATCATTTAGGAACCTTTGTAAGAGACAATTATTTAAATAGGCAAAGATCAATGTTTTTAAGAGTGGATGGCAACCTGCCCCAATTGGAGAATTTTCCAATATTGGAGCATAACCAATTATTATTGATGGCACTAGGACCATATCAGGTTAAACAAGCCCGGTCATACTACGGAGAGCATATTAGAGCAAATGGTACTTATGAAATCGAAGTGTGCCCGGATCTTGAAAGAGTAATACATTTAGGGGGATCAAGACCTCAACTTTTAAGAGGCCGAATCAGATCAAAGCATATTAGCCAAAGAATATACTACGTGTACATTTTATATGAAAGCCAATCAACAATTAATAATCCTTTAGATGATATACTGTCATATTACTGCAGCTGTATTGTGGGGAACAGAACTCTAGGCTGTTGTTGTCATGTTATGACAGTGATTTGGTATCTGGGTTAATATTTAAATAAGTGGTTGAAATGATGAACCTATGTGAAAATAGGGATTAATATTAACAGACATCCAAACAATTATAGATTTTTGTATTTGAGATACCTAGATATATAATTCCGCTAGGTAAGATACATTATTATGTATCCACGCGGGCGCGAGTGATTTTTGCGTGGATTGTAGAAAGCCCGTAATTACCTCTTTGTAGATATATACTCACGTACCCGGTACCACCGTGCGAAATCGGGATGTGTCGCTAGTCAAAAATATCGTAAAACATTGCAGAAATATTCAAACGCCTAGGTAAAAGTTCATTGCAATATGTCATTTGTTTGCAGTTTTTTATACCTATTGACGTAGGAGTTACACGATTTTATTTTCAGGATTGTAAAGATATGAAAGTTCTTGAAACTTTTTCACATGAAATACTAATATTCAGCTATTCAGAATTACATATTGCAAAGTTCCATGTTTATACATTGCTGGGGCAGTCGTCCATACTTCCATTTAGCCATCTCCTTTCATTCCAAATTTCAGTTAATTTTGTATAGTAAACAAAATACAAATAATATTCATGCAACCCTTTTTTTTTTGTATGGGAAATCATCAAATAACTTCTCCTGCTCTGGGCGGAGCGGGAGGGTGTGTCAGACTCTTACTGACTAAAACCCACCCATATTCCTTCCTGTTGCCTGTGTTGCCAGGCTCCTCGGTGACCCTTTAGTACCTTCCTGCGACCCCGGCAGGCATCGGCCCTAGTGGACCCCTACACTTGGGCTGACGACATCTCTTTGAGGCGCGCGTGGAATACAACGCGCCGTCGACCCGGGCCTGGTCCTTACCGGACGGTGAGCTACCCATTGCTCACCGTCCGCAAGCCCGGACGGTGGCCGGAAATTCGCCCGGGATTCCCGACGCCCAGGGCGTCTCCTGCGGCAGCTAGGGGCGAGAGGGCGCGTAATTTGCCTTTGCCTCAACCGTCCCGCCTCCTCCTTCGCGAGCATTACTGCTTCGCAGAAGGAGGTGACGGCTGCCCATGCCCTCTCGCTCCGTACCATGGCTTGAACCAGGGCCGGACGCGAGAGATCTTTGCCGCCGATCGCCTCCGCGAGGACACGGCGGTGCTCCACCGTGTCCTCCGGGCGATCTACACAGTGGTGACATCCGGGCGTTTCCTCCCGCCTTATCCGACACAGGAACCTCCCGAAGCTGCCATGTCCGGCGAGGACCTGCGTCAGGCGGAAGGAGAGGACGCCGGGGCGCCTCTCTAGCCACTCCTCAAAGAGGGGTCTTATCGCCGCAATCGTGGCGTGCCGAGCACTGGGTTGCGACAACCTTACTCTCCATGTCGCCATGAGATCCCGCCGATACTCCGCCGCTGTGCCGCGATTTCTCGCGGCAGCGGAGTTACACCCCGGCGCGGCGTTTCGCCTCCTCGCGCCACTCCCATACGTACGCGAATTCATGCAAGCCTAGTACTTTTTGTGCCAAACATTCCAAATTTCAGCTACCTGCGCCCCGCGGTTTCACCCGCGTAAGTCTCGATCCCGTGGGAATATCGAGAATTCGAGATGAAATATACTTTACGACCTATTTTCAAAGCTACTGAATATACACACAAAATTTCATAAGAATCGGTCAAGCCGTTTCGGAGGAGTTTTGTTACAAACACTGTGACACGAAAACTTTATATATTAGACGATAATATAGGTACATTATTATAATAACAATTTTAGGAACTATAATGGTACTAATATATTTACAATAGACCTAGTAATAATATAATTCAATCATGATTCGAAAGACACGTGGCGCCATCTATTATCATAAGAACGTTATTGTTGTTTTCCTTGGGAACCGTACTTTTTGTGTATGTCCGTTTCTGTACCCCTAACAACGAATATGCAAACTTTCAGGGCCTCAAGTCTGATATTACAATAGTGTCAGACTGGTCTGTTCCTATTCTCATTAATGACTCCATTATATTAGTAGTTTACCAAACTTGTCAAAATCAATGATAGACCATTCTGACACTATTGTAATAGCAGACTTGAGGCCCAGGATGATCGGTTCAGTGGTTCAGGCGTGAAAAGGTAACAAACAAACAAACTTACTTTCGCATTTATAAGATTAGTTAGGATGACCCAAGCAGTCTAGGTTACTAAAGCGATTTGTAGAAAAACGCCCACCCTTGCGGATTGGTTCCTTTCTGCTAAACTTCGTCCAGTGTTATCATTAAATATTTGATAACATCGAACAATGAATAATAGAAAATAACATTTAGAGCGCAGCCTTCTAGTAGTATTTTCATAATAAGTGATGTATTGTTTGCATGTCTCTGGCCATTCTAGTATGACCTACTACTCGTACGACGACTATTGTAAGCACCAATACTTATGGCAAAATAAATGATTATGATTACAATATTAAGGGTTTTATTTTACGCTATTTTATGCAGCCCTAAATAATATCTTAATTTATTCATAACTGATGATGGTCAATGGAGGAGTGGTACATACACCTTCTAGCAGCACATTATTGTTTTCCGACATGCACACGAACGAAGTCACGGGCACAGCTAGTGGTAAGTAAGACTTAGAAAGTAAAGAAAGTGGTTTTAGAAAGCTAATTGATAATAGAGGCATGCAAACTACATATATTAATATACCTACAACGTGTCCCAAAATTCAACGATGAGCAAGCACCAGGGTTATTCCCAGTTGTCGCCACTGGTGACGCCACCACTGGCGACAAATGGGAATATTTTTCAAAAAAAATCCCAGTTGTCACCAGTGGTGGCGCCACCAGTGGCGACAACTGGGAATGGCCATTCTTCTAGGTCCCAGTTGTCACCAGTGGCGACAGATGGGAAATATAAAGTGATACGCCTCCGGTGGGGGCGATGCTAGAGCTGAATTATAGTGATGGGGTTTCATTATTGTATCACTAACGAAGTTTTAAATAGGTATATTTTATATTTTCTTAAATAAAACTTTTACACGTTACTTGGGAAGATATATATTTTTATAAATCACAATATTTGTATTCATTGAGATTAAAACTGCACAAGTACAGTTTCCAGTACTACAACTATTACAGATCGTATAATTATTTTACTTAAAACTATATTATTAGGTTCTTATCACAAACTAAATAGTAATGAATATGTACATAATTGCAATATATTTACAATCAGCCATAACTTCCGCGCTCCGATCCTGTCGATCAACCCCCTCCACTATGCTGTTGTCGGTTCGTAGACCAGTGACGTAACACTTACCAGTGCATTCCCAACAATGTCAGGGTTAAGTGCGTCGTGCAGTTCTGGTGAAGTTTCGTTAGTTTATATAAAAAGACGTCACGGGACTATTCTGCTTCGCGCAGGTTTCCAATATCATATAAAAAGGAAACATAAAAGTGGGTTAACTGTGTGGGAATGCATCAAACGAAAATACAAGTGTAAAGGAATTATAAAGATAAAAGTAAGTTTTCGGCTTTCATTTATTATTATTATTTATATGAAAAAACTTTTAACATAAAGCTCATGCCAACACGTTTGTGCACGCTCATGCCAACACAAAAGAGAAACAGGCGGCCATTTTGTGCACGTTTGTCACTTATTGTGAACGTTAATTTGTAATGAATTATTTTAATACACTTTATTTTATTTGTTTAATGTACGCTACGATTACTTATATTTTTTATTATTTTAGGATAACAATGTCCTTCATGAAACTGCACACTCATGTACACCTGACTTTTTAAAAAATGAAGTAGATGAGCGACTTTACGGCTGTAAACAACAACTAACAAAAGAAAATTACCCAGCGGTACCACAATGTTACAATGATATGGTCGGGTCCTTTCAAACTGCAGGATTGGACTTAGTATGCAAAGTACCGAGCTTTGAAAGTATTAAATCATCTCTATATAGATTCAGAAATGCAGCAGCCGGAGTAACACACCTTAAATCTAAACAAGGAATCAATGTTCAAATTCCTACGGAATTTAATAATTTTGTATTGGCTGATTATTCTGATGGTGACAACCGTATTATAGTTTTTTGCACCAAAGAGGCAAAAAAGGTTATGAATGAAGTACATGATTTTTATAGCGATGGAACCTTTAAAAGCTGCCCCTCGCCCTTTATTCAACTTTATAGCATTCACGGAGATTTGGGAAGTACTGTGAACCACACGAACATAGTGCCGCTTGTCTACGCACTTATGAGTGACAAGAAGATGGAATCATACATCATTTTATTTTCCATGATTAAATCCCAAATACCTGACTGGGATCCAAAGAAATATAAAACTGATTATGAAAGAGCTGCAATGAAAGCTTTAACGACTGTGTTTCCGTCTGTAATTATATCCGGATGCTATTATCATTTTAATCATTCCATTTGGGAGAAGGGTCGTAAGATCGGGATAACTAAATCTAATGATGAAAACAAGATAAGAGAAGTGGCATTAAGCGCCGTATTGCCACTATTGCCGCCGAATGAAATTTTAAATGGCTGGAAATATATTACTCGCAAGAATACACAAGAAGATGACATTAAAAAATTTAGAGCATATATGAAAAAGCAGTGGATGATAGACGAGTTCATTAAAGTATGGTGTGTATACGGTGAACAGCATCGAACAACAAACGCTTTAGAATCATGGCATCATAAATTAAACCATACAATTGGAAAAAAAAATCCTAACATTATACATTTTTTAAAAACCTTGGTCAAGGATTCGGCATATTATAGAGTTTCTAATAATATGATTAAAAATAAAAAGAAAATAAGAAAGAAGAAATATGTACTCAATGATGAGTTCATACAAGATATCCAAATGGAGTTAGTACATGGAAACATGACAGTGGGTCATTGTTTAGAATGTTTGAGGCGGTAGTTTTATAAAAACTGACGGCGATTGAAGAATATTAAGTATTATGTTAATATACGGGTAGGTAGTCGTTTTCTTAAAAACTACTCGGATTTTATTTATCAAAAAATACTGTTTACCACAGTAATATATTTGTATAAGAGTATAATATTAAGTAATTCCTATTTAAATACATCTAGCTAAATCGAAAGAGTAAAGTCAATTATTGTAAATAGTATGTTGATCTGTGATAAAAAAGTAGAAGTATAAATTATTGTAAATAATGCATTGATTAATCTGTGATAGACATCGCAGTAAATTAATGAGTAACATAATACCTGTAGATTTAGAAAATTATAAACGTCAATTATTGTGGTTAATATATACAAGTCTGTTTTATAAAAATAACCTAAGAATATAAATAGACATAATGCCATACGTTGATTAATCTGTGATAAGAACCTAATAATATAGTTTTAAGTAAAATAATTATACGATCTGTAATAGTTGTAGTACTGGAAACTGTACTTGTGCAGTTTTAATCTCAATGAATACAAATATTGTGATTTATAAAAATATATATCTTCCCAAGTAACGTGTAAAAGTTTTATTTAAGAAAATATAAAATATACCTATTTAAAACTTCGTTAGTGATAAAATAATGAAACCCCATCACTATAATTCAGCTCTAGCATCGCCCCCACCGGAGGCGTATCACTTTATATTTCCCATCTGTCGCCACTGGTGACATCTGGGAACTAGAAGAATGGCCATTCCCAGTTGTCGCCACTGGTGGCGCCACCACTGGTGACAACTGGGATTTTTTTTGAAAAATATTCCCATTTGTCGCCAGTGGTGGCGTCACCAGTGGCGACAACTGGGAATAACCCAAGCACCAGAAGGTGGCCCTGCTCAAGACTACTTAAGAAAGAAATATATATATTTTTTTTTGTAATTACACATAAAAATTGAAATCCTTCGAAAATTTACTCCCCTTAAGATATTTTTAACCATAACCACAAGTTTTCAAATAGGTATTTCTGTTTTTTTTTCGTATCGGCAACCTAAACCAAATCAAATCAAATATTTTATTTGCATAATACATGTAAACGTATTCTTGACGCCTATACTAACCATTTAGAGTTTCAAAAGTACATGCATGTGTTATTGAATAATATTGCTAAAAGTCAAAACGACGCGCGACGGTCTCTTAGCTTTGATGGCAAAATACAAGAAACCCGGCTTGACCCAAGATGTGTAGGTGTAAACCAAAAATTTGTGCGTTTAGTCAAAAGTATATAGTGAAAATGGTGCCGATTCTCTTGTCACAAATTTCTTTAAGCTAGACCAAAAATCACCAAATTTTCGTATATTCCTGTCAGACGACGTTTCCCATTCTGAAATTAACTAAAGTGACATATATATTATTAACTATATTATAGTTTGACAGCACTAATGTCATTTTAGTTATTCAATTTATTGAAAATGGCAATTATGCTATTCTGAATTTGACGTTTTTCACCTAAAATTGTAATTTTCAAACTAAATCAGATTGTTTTTAATCGCGATTAAAAAGGTGTGGAATAAAATTAGTTGTCATGAACTAAAATTTACAAACCACATTTCTCTTAGATTTCTTGAAAGTTTGGATGCTTGTGGGTTTGGAAAATCTTAGATCAGTAAGGACGCTTATGTGATTGCAGCTGTTGTCGATGCGGCAGACAGAAATAATAAAATTATTGATATTAGAAATTCATTCGTGATAACTTAGAGGTATTTTTGTACTGAACATCTAATGACTTAGTTATAATTTGGAAAAAGCATGAAAGTAGAGTAAATGCTGTGGAAATGCGTTCCTTGAGAAGCATGTGTGGTGTGACTATAAATGATAGGCTGAAAATTGATGTGATAAGGCAACGATGCGGTTTAAAAGAAGATGTAGTGACAAAAATTGAAAAGAGTATGCTTAGATGGTTTGGTCATGTTGAGAGGATGAATGAACAAAAGGTATTTACAAGGCAGATGTGAGTGGAAATGCCAGTAGGGGACGCCCCAGAAAGACTTAGTGACCTCATTAATGATGTTTGTCAAAAAGGTCAGGTGCGTAGTACTCGCAACCGGCGTGGGTGTATGACCAAACTTAAATGTATGAACGTAAACGAAGCAGAAGGAGCATGTAAGGAGTGTAGCAGGTGGCATTCTATAGTTTCTGCCTACCCCCATGGGAAGAAGGCGTGAGTTTATGTATGTGTGTGTATGTGTATAATTTGGAAAACAAGTGGATAAATCTATTTCCAGATTCTGTGAAATAAGAAATTATTTTTTTTAACTATCTAAAGAGTTCAGTTATTAGAGTTCAACTATCAGTTGGAAACATTGCAAGACCGTTCCAACCCATTCCAAATGGCTGAAAAAAGATTTTTGTACTTACTCCCTAGATTGGGACAGACGAACAAGATGTCCTTGATAGGGCTTTCCTATGGCGACGAGAATACCAGAGACTTTACTGAACGATAAACCGGATTTATAGAGAAAGCTCAATCAGGAGGCTCAGTAGGCGCTCAGGTTTGAATGGAATGAGTTAGTGAAAAAGCTCATCGGAGATAGTGATTATCCAATGTGTTATCCCATGTACCCATGTTATGACGCCAGCTCAACAGAACAGCAGGACTAAAGCCACGTTGTGGTAGTTACACACAAATAACGAGACATTTTTCTAGAAAACAATATATTTTTATAAATAATAAAGCTACATTTTTGTTTATTCATTAAGTTTTTGTTTCCTATATTCTTCCTATAAAGACATGGGTGCCATTATTTTCTCATGCCACCCTCATTCCTCATCTTTTTCACATAGAATGGTCTCCTCCCTCGCTGTCTTTGCGAGGTTAAATAGTATTGGTGCTTGGTGTGGCAGCAGTCAAACTCGTACCTGTAAACAAGTATAATTTGTTATTAAAAACACTGAAACCCTGGTGCAAAAGCAATAGGAAGTAATATAAAATATACATTAGTACCTACATATATTTCTAAATGGTATATTTGTGTGAACAAGCTCTTAAAGGACATGAAAATACATAGCTATTATCAGCTACTGCTTTAACTTTATTTGGTCAGTTTACATTAAGTAAGACAGTTCTAGTAAGTAGATATAAAATCAGAGATAAATACCTTTCATGTTGGACAATTTCTTTATGTCACCTTTTTCTTACAATCTGCCACATTTCTAAGAGAAATGTGGTTTGTAAATTTTAGTTCATGACAACTAATTTTATTCCACACCTTTTTAATCGCGATTAAAAATAATCTGATTTAGTTTGAAAAGTACAATTTTAGGTGAAAAACGTCAAATTCAGAATAGCATAATTGCCATTTTCACTAAATTGAATAACTAAAATGACATTAGTGCTGTCAAACTATAATGGCGCCGATTCCCTTGTTCACCAACTAAACTACATTTAAGTTCAGTGCATCTTTTTCTTTCTATTTCATTAAGAAGAGGACAGAAGATTAATTTTAGTTTAGTCCTGTCAAATTAATCAGCGCCTGTCACTACTCCATACAAGTTTAGACGTGATTAAAAACTTGCCTACTAAAATTACGTCAATTTACGTCAAGCGCTGATTAATTTGACAGGACTAAACTAAAATTGATCATCTGTCCTTTTCCTAATGAAATAGAAAGAAAAGGATGTGAAGTGTTACGGGGTAGATTAAATAATAAACTATTATTTAGTAAAACGACTTGTATTACTGCCTACCACGGCACTTCTTTAAAACAATTACAGGTACAAAAACAACAATAAGGACTATGGACAATTTGCACAAGTAAAACAGAAAATATAAAATAGTTGGAGCTGACTGGGCGAGACTAGCGTTCTCAAAAGTTCTGGAAGCTATGCGTGTCGCTATACCGAGCGCGCATTCGCCTTGAGGCAAGGTCGAACACTGGGGTCGTTGACCTCTCCCAGTGGGTTCAAAATAATGCACATCACGGTCCGGCCACGTTCGGTTCCGAAGATTTCCGACCGTGCCCGAATGTGTGTTTCGTTCCCCAATCTGGACGTGCATTCGTTTTACATATATAAAGTTGTGGAGTGTAAATAACTGTGTGTAATAATAATTGTAATATATATAGAAATATGTCCATAGATATTTTGTGTGTTATAAATATAGTAAATAAGTAATTGTTGTGAATAATATATAATGTGCTAACCATGGTATAGACAATAATTCCTCGTTTGTTGTCTATGACGAACAAAACGTAAATATGACAGCTGACATGTCGAACGAGGAATTATGTTAGGTTATGTAATGTGTTGTGTGTAGTGTTTACAATTAGCTTTTAAGAGATATAATTAAGAAACTAATCGTTCTAACCACTACACTACTCCCCCCCTGAGACCGTGGTTACTAATTACGGGCGATAGTAATCAGGAAATCGTACAGTGCGACCGGTGCGGGTTTTTCTCTCGACGATGTTGTTTGGCGGCGGAGGCGTGTTTGCCCCCGTTGATGTTGTCGTCGAGCTGGGAGTGCTGTTGATGTCGTTGTTGAGGTAAGCGGGCTTCAACCTATCTACAGTGACTGTTGTCTCTCTCCCCTTAACCTCAATTTTAAAAGTTTTGTCGCCCCTTTTTAGCACCTTGAATGGCCCGGTGTAAGGTGGGTCGAGTGGTCGGCGCACGGCGTCATGACGAAGGAAGACGTGGGTTGCCGCAGCTAGACTGCTGGGCACATAGAACGGCTTCTCGCCGTGTCGACTCGCCGGTTCTGGTGACAGCTTCGCCATCAGAAGTCGGAGTCTCGCCGCGAAGTCGGTGTAGTCTACGGTGCCGGTGAGTGAAGGGCTTATGAACTCCCCTGGGAGTCTGAGGGGCTCCCCGTAAACTAACTCGGCTGCTGACCCCTTTATGTCCTCCTTCCAGGCGCTGCGGATGCCCAGCAGCACCAGAGGAAGAGCCTCGGACCAGTTGGTGTCCGTGTGGCATCGGATTGCCGCCTTCATCTGGCGGTGTAGGCGTTCGACCATGCCATTGCAGGCTGGGTGGTACGCCGTGGTTGGCCGATGCTGGCTACCGAGGAGTGCTGCGATGGAGCTGAACAGCTTGCTCTCAAACTGCTTGCCCCTGTCGGTAGTGATGCGATGTGGGCAGCCGAAGCGAGACACCCAGCCAGCGATGAAGGTGCGGGCGCATGTCTCAGCCGTGATGTCGGTGATAGGATATGCCTCAGGCCAGCGAGTAAAGCGGTCGATGACGGTGAGGCAATACCTGAAATTATTAGATACTGTTAGTGGCCCTACTATGTCCATGTGGACATGGGAAAAACGTTGGGAAGGAACAGGGAAAGGAGAGGTGGGAGAGGATATGTGCCGCGTGATCTTATTTCTCTGGCACTCTATGCACTCTCTGGTCCAGGCCCTGCAGTCCTTCTTCAGGCCAGGCCAAACGAAGCGTGCGGAAATCAATTTGACCGTGGCCTGCCTGCCAGGGTGGCTCAGCTGATGAAGCTTCTGGAACACCTGCCTTCTGAAGGGTTCTGTAACATAAGGGCGGGTGTTACTGGTGGAGACATCGCAGTGCAGCTCCGCCCCTGAGTCGGGGAAGCGCACTCTTTCCATCTTGAGCGATGTGCTGTTGCTTGCCAGGAGGCCTTGAAGCTCAGGATCGCTTTCCTGGGAATGAGCAAGAGCCGTGTAATCGAGCGACGGAAGTATTATTGCCTCTACTCGTGACAGTGCGTCCGCCACAACATTGTCCTTGCCTGCAACAAACTGGATGTCTGTGGTGAATTGGGCTATGTAATCCAGGTAACGAAATTGCCTTGGTGAGCAATTCTCCCTACTATGCGCGTACGCGTATGACAGGGGTTTGTGATCCGTGTAAATGGTGAAGTGTCTACCTTCAACCATGTGCCGGAAGTATCGGACTGCGTCGTAGATGGCTAAGAGCTCCCTGTCATACGGGCTGTACTTTTTCTGTGATGCTGATAAACGCCTGGAGAAAAATGCCAGCGGTCGCCATGAATGACCTGCCTTCTGCTGCAGTACTGCGCCTATTGAGGTATCTGATGCGTCTGTAAATATAGCAAGCTCAGCATTGGGGTCTGGGTGTGCTAGCAAGGCAGCCTGGGACAAACCATGTTTGCAAGCATTAAAAGCATGTAGCATTTCCTCTGACAAGCTAATTGGCTGATTTCCTTTGGTTTTAGGCCCTGAGAGGACAATGTTTAGTGGTGACTGCAAGCGAGCGGCTTCTGGTACAAAGCGGCGATAAAAATTGAACATACCCAGGAAGCGACGCATCTCCTTGACGGTCTTGGGAGCTGGATAGTCCTGGATCGCCTGCACCTTCTCCGGCAAGGGACGAACACCTTCTGCGGACAACTCATGCCCTAGAAAGGTGATGGAGGTCTGGCCAAACTCACACTTAGCAGAGTTAACCAGGATGCCGTAGTCAGATAACCGCTTCAGGAGCTGGTGCAGATGCTCGGTGTGCTGGGCTGCCGTCTCTGAGAACAGGAGAATGTCATCTAAATAACAGTAGCAGAACGGCAGTCCACGGAGCACCTCGTCCATGAAACGCTGGAATGTCTGCGCTGCGTTCCTGAGACCAAACGTCATATACGGGAACTCATACAGCCCGAACGGTGTGGTGATTGCTGTCTTGTGGATATCAGCTGACTGGACAGGTATTTGGTTGTACGCTTTAATTAGGTCAATTTTACTGTATATTCTGCTGCCAGCCAGCTGATGTGAGAAGTCCTGTATGTGCGGGATGGGGTACCTGTCCGGGACAGTGCGGGCATTCAGTGCTCTGTAGTCTCCACAAGGCCGCCAGCTGTTGTCCTTCTTGGGAGCGAGGTGAAGTGGTGAGGACCATGAACTCTCAGACGGTCGTGCCGTGCCGCTCGCTAGCATCGCCTCGAACTCCTTCTGAGCGACCTTGAGCTTGTCTGGTGCGAGACGGCGAGGGCGACTGAAAATGGGCGGCCCTGGTGTGGTGCGGATGTGGTGCACAGTACCGTGACTAACCTGCCTTTGTTTTCCCGCAGGCCTTGTGATCTCCGGGTACTGCCGAAGAAGCTCATGGTACTCTGTGTTGCCACAAACCGACTTCACTGAGGCAATGTCAGCTGCTGAACCGGTTGCTAGAGACGCTGTGGAGGATAGCTGGGTTAGCCCGTCGATGAGGCGGTAATGCTTCAAATCCACCAATATGTTATAATGCGCCAGGAAATCGGCGCCTATGATGGGCTTTGTGACGTCAGCGACCACGAACTTCCATGTGTACACACGGCGGAGCCCTAAGTTCAAATGGAGCTCGACCCAACCGTATGTGTTGATGGCGGTTCCGTTGGCCGCGTAAAGTTGGTACGTCGTCTTGCTGCGCCGCTGCTGTAGTGCTGTACGTGGGTACACACAAAGATCGGACCCTGTGTCCACTAGAAATGTGGTTTTAGTGGACCGATCTGTGACAAATAGGCGGCGTGGTTTGTTGGGGCAGCCATTTGCCGCTACTTCCGGCTGCCGGTGGCATTTCCCGCGAACGTACACGGCGTTGTGCACCGCGTGGCCTTGTCTCTAAAACTATTGTGGTACCAGCAGTGATCGTCGTTCCACGGGCCTCTAGAGCGCGAGCGGCCGCGCCGACTAGGGGTCCGTTGTCTGCCACCACGCCTGAACCTATCAGAGGATCGCGAGTGGTGATGTACCTGACCACGTGTTTGAAGCGCCGCTACCTGTTTTGTTAACCCAGCTATGCATTGTTTCAGCTCGCTGATCTCGCTGCAGGTGTTCGTGCTTGCCACGGCGGGAGGTGATGTGAGCGCCGGGGCGGGCGCAGGCGCGATCTCGTGCACGCGATCGGCTAAATCTGCGACAGACTGGAGGGCAAGATTAGGCTGTGACGCGATAACTGTCTGGATGTTGGTTGGGAGCCTACTCGCCCACAAAGTGGACAGAAACGCCTCTGGCACATTTGGTCCAGCCAGGGTTTGAAGGTGCCGTAAAAATTGAGAGGGTTTACGGTCGCCTAGCTCCTCGTGGGTGAGGATTTGTTGCACCCTTTTTTCGCGTGAGTCGGAGAGCCTACGTATTAGCTCGGCCTTTAGCTTTACGTACTTGTCCTGGGCTGGCGGGTTTTCGATAATGTCCCGCGCCTCCACCATATATCGGTGATCAAGCTGGCCCACGACGGTATAGAATTTAGTGCTGTCGGCGGTAATACCGGCGATCGTGAACTGACCTTCAACCTGGGCGAACCAAAGTGCTGGCTCCTCTGGCCAGAATGGCGGCAATCTGACGCTCACTCTGCAGACGTCCTGTTTCTCTGCCGACGCTCCTCCAGTCGTCGCTTCTGCTGCTCCGGTTGACATGATGTATCGTCAGGCTTCTGTGTTCTTCTCGGGGTCACCAATGAAGTGTTACGGGGTAGATTAAATAATAAACTATTATTTAGTAAAACGACTTGTATTACTGCCTACCACGGCACTTCTTTAAAACAATTACAGGTACAAAAACAACAATAAGGACTATGGACAATTTGCACAAGTAAAACAGAAAATATAAAATAGTTGGAGCTGACTGGGCGAGACTAGCGTTCTCAAAAGTTCTGGAAGCTATGCGTGTCGCTATACCGAGCGCGCATTCGCCTTGAGGCAAGGTCGAACACTGGGGTCGTTGACCTCTCCCAGTGGGTTCAAAATAATGCACATCACGGTCCGGCCACGTTCGGTTCCGAAGATTTCCGACCGTGCCCGAATGTGTGTTTCGTTCCCCAATCTGGACGTGCATTCGTTTTACATATATAAAGTTGTGGAGTGTAAATAACTGTGTGTAATAATAATTGTAATATATATAGAAATATGTCCATAGATATTTTGTGTGTTATAAATATAGTAAATAAGTAATTGTTGTGAATAATATATAATGTGCTAACCATGGTATAGACAATAATTCCTCGTTTGTTGTCTATGACGAACAAAACGTAAATATGACAGCTGACATGTCGAACGAGGAATTATGTTAGGTTATGTAATGTGTTGTGTGTAGTGTTTACAATTAGCTTTTAAGAGATATAATTAAGAAACTAATCGTTCTAACCACTACAGATGCACTGAACTTAAATTTAGTTTAGTTTGTGAACTAGGGAATCGGCACCAATATAGTTAATTTATGTCACTTTAGTTAATTTCAGAATGGGAAACGTCGTCTGACAGGAATAAACGAAATTTTGGTGATTTTTGGTCTAGTTTAGAGAAATTTGTGACAAGAGAATCGGCACCATTAAGTAGTTAGAAACAAAAACAAAACATGGAAACGACTAGTTATCCGACCAAATTAGAATGACTACAAAGAAGCGACGCATTCGTACATATCGATGACCTTTTTCATTGGACGTATTAAACCTAAGCTGGGCAGTAGTGCTACTTAGGCTGCCGATACAAAAAAATAACAAAAATATTTGAAAAATGGTAGTTAAAAATATCTTAATTTGTGTCAATTTTCAAAGCATTTCTTTTTTTTTTGTAAGTTCAATAAATTTTGAGATTCTTTTTTTCTTCAGTAGTCATGAGCAGCGCCACCCTCTGGAGAGCGCTTATCGTTGAATTTTGGGACACTACATACTGGCGCGACTTGTCGCGCGACGCGACGCGACACAAAGACACCGCGTGTAGCGCTACAAGCGGTGCCTTTGTGTCGCGACGCGTCGCGCGACATGTCGCGCCAGTATGTAGGAGCCTTAACCCTCACGCTAGCGTAACACGTATTTGGTCAGTCTGACCGCATTATTATTCCGAGTTAAAGAATACAACTTTCCATTTCCAAGATTTAGACTTGAGAATCGTTTTTTTTTTTTGATATATACGAGATGCCATCTCTCGTAGTTGACCTTGAGAGGTCGTCACTACTCAACCGGACTATCCTTTTTTTTTTTTTTTGAGGTTGGGAAATCATCAAATAACTTCTCCCGCTCTGGGCAGAGCGGGAGGGTGTGTCAGACTCTTACTGACTAAAACCCACCCGTATTCCTTCCTGTTGCCTGTATTGCGGGGGCCTCGGTGACCCATAAGTACCTTCCCGCGACCTCGGCAGGCATCGGCCCTAGTGGACCCCTACTTTGTGCTGACGACATCTCTTTGAGGCGCGCGTGGAATACGACGCGCCGAACCGGACTATCCTGTGGCTGCCTTAAGCGGACTCTAAAGCCTCCAGCCAGGAGCACTTGAGAATCGAAACTCGAGAATCATTATATACCTATAGAGTCGGAGCCTCGGAGGCAGACTACAAAATTCAATCATTACTGGATAATAGAGTAGAGGATGAAATCCCAAGAATAATTCAGTAATAGTTGTGGATCAACAGTCTTGCAAAATAGTCGTAAACTAAGTAGAAATGACAAAATATAAACGTTCGAATATCCATTCATTTATTGGTAATCTTAACACAATCAACTCGGATCTGCAACAATCTATTCAAAGCAATGAGCTCTTTCTTTGGGTGTGTTCAGTTTACATTCTAATTCGTTAGTTGCGTAAGGCCCATAGGCACACGAGTAAAGATACGGAATAGAGACAAAGCTTCATACAACCGCGCTTTGATAGGTACGTACGCTACTAGAAGCATGAGACCCGTCGGTAAGTACCACTGGCGAACTCATCGCGTACGGAGATACCGGTTTATACCGGCTCGACCAGTGGTAACGCTCCAGGCCTTGCGTACGCCGTACGCACTACGCGACGCGTATGTTTACGTTTCACGTTTTAATGTAAATATAGGACATGCATGAGTAAAGAATAGTGTTTTAATATAAAAAGTGTAAATATGGTTTAGTGTACTGTGAAAAACATATCATTTTTGAATGACTTAACTTGTTTATAACATAATATTTTTAATTTGTGGTAGATGATAGATACTTCATACCTCTACATGGAAAGAAAACTGAGCGGCGCACAGTGGATCGAAAATCGGCTGTAGAAGACATAGGATCTCGATTTCTTAAATGTTATTTTTTTTTGCTGGAAATGACTTCTGCTGATCATTACTGTTCTATAAAATGTCATATGAAGTAATTGTGTGCACAAATGGAAGAGTTATAATTTTTATAAGAAAAAAATGTATGGAGCTGACATGAAAAATGAGGATATCTCTGGAATCGCAAGGTTGGCCGTTATATCCTTGCACACTGTTATAGTACTATTTATTTGTGAATTTTTGACATACTTAATATCGCGGCATCACTTGCGATTTCTTTTTTTAAATCTTCAAAATTAAAAAACAAAAAAAAGTATATGATACATTTTAATGCTTAAATATGGCTATACCAAGTGTAATTTACAATATTTTTTATGCTTAGACCAAAACATTCTAAGAAATCACAAAGTCGTATTACCTACTTATTTGAAATGACATGGTAATTATGAATTACATAATATGTAATCTTGTCTAATGCCTCAAGTCCACATTAGCTAATGATTAATAAAACTTAATACCTATATACCTGTTAAAAGGATACGTACCATAATGAGGGTAATTAGATAAACGTGATCATTAGTCAATAACAATAAATGGTAAACTATTGCATGATTAAAAATAAAAGCAGATTATTAAAAAAAAATATTAACTTAACCTAACCTAACTTTAACAATAAAAGTTAACTTATTTTATACTTCGTCACCATCAGAATCCACTTCAGAATCAGGCTCTACAATAGATATAACTTCTATGAACTCTGTCGGAGCTTCCTGATCCTGAAGTTTCAGTAGTTCTACTGTTTCCTTAAAGTATGTCTGCCTCTTGTGGGCATTTAATTTTGGTCTTGTGGAAGAAATTAGAGGATCAGAAGAGACGGTAAGCATATAGAGGATATCCTCGTTTGATGCTTGTCTACTCTTTTTCCTCGAATGGTGTTCTCTGAACCTCCTAAAGTCTTTGTTTCGGGCCTCTGAAGCTTCTTCCGAAAGACTTCCAATTGGTACAATAGCATTTTCTGCAATTATGTCCCCTCCGTGAATCAACAATTTGTGGACGGTTGATGACATGTAGTACCAATCGTACAGTACCACGTATTTTTCAGCGGTTGTTCTAGCGTATTCTTTAAATTTCGGCACGTCTACAATCTCTCCAGATGTGATAGCTTGCAGAATCACAGCAAATCTGCGTATTAGGTCTTCATCTAATCCAGTGATCGCTGCAGTTTTATCAGGAAATTCAAAAAACCGCCTTGCTGTGTTCCCGTCGTTAGTTGTGCCTGATCCTTGCTTAACGATGTCAATCAAAAGGTTGAGATCATCTTTGAATCGATCTTGAATGAGTTTTTTTCGTGAATGCCTCTTGCAGACTCTTGATGACCTTCTCCTCTTGCAGACCACTTTTTGAAGTCGATACGATACGCTATGTGTAGAACACATTCCATCACATTAATGCGGGCATGAAGTGATGATAATCCGAACTCATACACACCAGAAGAAATGGTTTTTGACGCAATGACATCTAACTTATTCATTTCTGTAGGCTTAGCCAAACACAGGTAGCTGGCCGCATTTGACTTAGCTTCAGACAGATATGTACAAATTTTGCCGTCAATCATCGTCATCATTAATTTGTGACTAATTTCATGTCCTTGACATTTTGAGGGAACGAGAGCTTCAATTTCGTTATCCATTGCAGTTTTTTCATTTATGACAACGTCTTTGGTTTCTTTCACAAAACTAAACTGGACTGGACGGCAATACCTAGGTGAGCAGGGTTTTGGATTCACCCATACGGTATCACCGTCAGCTGTCAACTTTAATGGAACCAAAGAGGTCATAAATATGCTGGAATCATCTTGACCACTCTCTATGTTTTGCTTATATCTACTTTGGTTAGATGCACCGTCAAATCCCCACTTTGATATTAATATCAATTGTTTATCTTGTATCGCATCAGGACTACGAATAGTTTCAAAAATTCTGTTCACTGTTAAATCTAGTAACGCTTGTAGTGCAATCTTAGCAGATGAATCCGTTACAGTCACAAATGTCTTCGGAGGGTAGCACTGTAGCTTAGCTTTTTGCACTTTATAGTAAGACGGATATATCTCCTTTGAACCTTCTCGAATAGTCGTTTCCCTTAATGTGATATATTGCCATTTCGATAGTTTTAATGAAAGTAGGAAACTCAGTGCTTTTTCTGGTGAAAATATTGTTGAAGGAGCTGGTTTGTTCAACATTTCCTTGATTTTTGCTGCTGCTTCTGGATTTTGGAGCATATGTTCAATAACAGATGCAATATCCTCACGACCATCTCCTTTCAAAAGTGCTGCAGCTGAATAAGCTACTTCATTAGGGTCATCGCCTATATGTTCATTAGAATCGTCTCTTCTTCTGCTTGTTACTTAGATCTTCAAACGACTTTCGAGATCTTTTTGTCATCGTTGAAGTTGATTTCATTGTTGAAGTTGATGGTACAGGTCCAGGTACAGGTTCAGTAGAAATATTTTCACTTGTTGATTCTTGAATGAGCAAATTGGTTTGCACGCAGTTTGGCCAGTCAATATTTGCCTCAAGCCAATTACTGTAATCACGTCTAAAAACTTTACTTTTCCTGTGGGATCGTAACCATCTCTTTTGAACTGCCCGTGTAAATCTTCGACAAAATTCTTTCACGGTAACACTGTCTTCATCTGAAAGGCTAGAGCCCGGTCGAATAACAACTGTGTTGAACAATATTTCATGATCGAAAGACGAAGCATCCTGATTGCTCAGAATAACAAACAAATCCAAATTTGTAATAATGCTTTCCATTATTCATGATCACTGTGTAAAAAGACACGGTAGGATAGATGTTAGTATTAGAAATGCTCTAAATGAACTGAAGTTGTGAATCCAATGTTTGACTATTTATTGTTATTGACTAATGATGGTATCACATTTATCTAATTACTTTCATTAAGTTAATCCTGCACTAATTGCTAAATTAGCGAGTACCCCAAATTATTTTAGTACGTATCCTTTTAACAGGTATATAGGTATTAAGTTTTATTAATCATTAGCTAATGTGGACTTGAGGCATTAGACAAGATTACATATTATGTAATTCATAATTACCATGTCATTTCAAATAAGTAGGTAATACGACTTTGTGATTTCATAGAATGTTTTGGTCTAAACATAAAAAATATTGTAAATTACACTTGGTATAGCCATATTTAAGCATTAAAATGTATCATATACTTTTATTTTTTTTATTTTTCAAGATTTTAAAAAAAAAATCGCAAGTGATGCCGCGATATTAAGTATGTCAAAAATTCACAAATAAATAGTACTATAACAGTGTGCAAGGATATAACGGCCAACCTTGCGATTCCAGAGATATCCTCATTTTTCATGTCAGCTCCATACATTTTTTTCTTATAAAAATTATAACTCTTCCATTTGTGCACACAATTACTTCATATGACATTTTATAGAACAGTAATGATCAGCAGAAGTCATTTCCAGCAAGTTTTGGTATTGATCGTAAATGGTTTTTAGGGGTCCATACCTCTAGGAAAAAAACGAAACCCTTATAGGATCACTCGTGTGTCTGTCTGTCCGTCTGTCACACAGCCGATTTGCTCCGAATCTATTGTACCGATTAAAAGTTGAAATTTGGTACACGTTTGCGGTGACCCAAATATGGACGTGTAACGTAAATATAAATTTTGAATATGATGGTCAGTTTTGGGGGGCAAATTAGAAAATTAAAAAGAAAAGTTATGTAATCTGTACCGTGTGACATATCAAATGAAAGGACTTGATAAGAGTCTCAAGTTTTTAATCATTTTAAAACAAATAGTTTTAAAGATATATATATCTTATCTCCGAAAGAACGGAGCCTAAAATTTTGAAAAAAAAAATTGTTCTTTACTTAAAGATAGACAGGAAAACCTAGAAGAAGTCTATGGTGTTCAAATAACATCGTAAATCTCTCAATATTGTGAATACAAACTTACATTTGCAGTTGGAATGTATAAGAAAGTATATTTTTCAATTACAATAGTAGGTTTGTTCTTAGGAAAATTATCTTGGGATAAAAACATGGTAGATAACATATTCATTGTACGGAACCCTCACCACGCGAGTTTAACTCGCACTTGTCCGGTTTTTAGTAAGGGGCACAGAATAGGTGCGTTACGGTTCAAGAACAAAAATAACGACTATTTGAGATTCTTTTTTACAATTTTGCCAGTTGATTGGTGTTTATGAATTAACATACGTAGGTAATTATCTATTGATCTAGTGATTGAATAATTATGTGTATAAATATTGAAAAACTTAAGCTGATTTCTCTTTTTAGTTTTATATATCCTGTGCCAACCCTACCACAATAGGTATACATTTTGCACGCTCGTTATAAGCTGTCTCTGTTCAGTTTCTTCACTCGGTGCCATAGGTCCTGCGCGCGGCAGCGTAGCATGCTCGTTCGCCGAATAATGACACCGTTCACATTACCAGCCCTGATTTATATTACGCTCAATGGCTGCGTATCGATCATGTGGAGCAAACAGCTCGCTCTGGCGCGGCAGCCTCGCTTAAAGTCGGTATAGCAATAGCAAATGTTCGCATAGCCGCGGATAAACTAAACGCGCGTGACTACCGCGCATAATTGAATAGGTACTTCTAGAATACCCAAGCATGTGATGTATGGTATGACCACCAGTTTGCAATATTCTGTAAATTACTTGACTATTAAGAACAATATTACCGATGTATTAAACACGCCAAAGAAACCTTATATCCGACTATTCATCACATTACATTGAAATTATTATAAAAATTAAAATACAAAAAGTAGTGAAACAACAGCTTCATATATTACGCTTGGTGTTTCTAAGTTCAAGTTCGTTCAGTCTGAGTCGTCGATCTCTGACGAATCCCGGCGGCGAGTCTTTGAGGCATAATTTTGAATCCAAGTAGCATTTTTCTGTGCGGCCATCCGACGTGGGGTGCGACGCTCGGGAGTGGCAGCGACCGGCGACGCGGGCGCCGGCGGCTCGGGCTCGGCGCGGCCGCGGCCTCGCGCACGCGAGCCCCGAGCACGCGACCCGCGGCCGCCGCGTGACCCTCGTCCTCTGCCACGGCCGCTCGCCTCTACTTCCGATCTAACTAACTCCTCGTCACTCGATCCATCAACAACAATCTGCGCAGGCACCGGTACAGCGTTGAGTGCTGCAAGCTGTGCGACATCAGCAGAATCTATCTCATCACGCAGCACTCGCAGACGATCGGCGATCGCTTCGACTTCGGTGTCCGTGTTCGACTCAAGCAAAGTAGTGATACAACGCCTCCTGTGTGCTTCTAAGGCATGCCTCAGGATCTCCTCGTTTTGCTTGATAGTGAAATCACGCACTGCCTCTGTCATGAGTTGGACGGGCAGTGCAGCGAGGCGGCGCTCCGGTGGCAGGGCTTCGTAGTAGGCACGCAGTAATGTCTCAACATCAGTGGAATCAGCCACATAGTCTGCCATATTGATCTCATCTCCTTGTCCTTGCCGCTTCTCGCGTATTTTACGCTCCCGCTTCAATAAAAGGATATCGCTTGAGTTTGCAACTTGGCCGGTGAAATACTGACCAAATCGAGCTCTATTAAAGACCTGATCCTCCCGTTCATAAAATACATTAAGTCTTATCAAAGGCATAGTTGGCTGTCTGGGATCACTAGATAAAAGACTTTTTGCTTCTGCTATTGCCTCATTTACTTTTTGTTTAAGGAATTCCTGCACCTTTTCACTTTCATTGACATCCTCATCACCAAGATTTTGTTCAGATAAAACAACAGTTTTAAAAATAAATGGCCTTACAGTTTTTAAAGGCAAAGCAGTTAGAATGAAATCACTTTTATGTATTTGCAGCAAAGCACAGTGTTTGGGTCTGGCTTCTCCTGCAGCCAGCGAGGTTGCTACTGTGCTACCAGGCTGAATAACATTAAAGTGATCTTTTTCACTACTACCTTTCATGTCAAATAGTTCACAGTCATGTTCATGACCCCACACTACTAAATCTAAAAATTTTGGTAATACATCCTCTCTGATAAAGTTACCAACTCCTCGGTCTTCAGCCCTGTTCTGATGTAACACAAGTATATTGAACCAATCATGTTCCTCATCCCGCAACATTTCAACTTTCTTTTCTTGGAATAGATGTGATAAGCGTTGGTCTTTAAGATGGCTGAGACCATATAATGCAAGCTTAGTATCTCCTTTTTGTAAAAGTACTGGTGAAATATGCACATGGGTGTAATCTGTCCATTTCCCAAAATAGTTCACCAGGCCTCCTGTGGACAGTATATCGAGACTGCTTATACCTTCTCGTCCAACAGGGTCGTCATGATTACCATGTATAGATAAAATTGGATATGACACATTCAAATTTGGATCTTCATAATTAACACTTCGTGAAAAGTTGACCTTCTGGTCCGACAGTAACTCAATGCTTACCGGCTTGTCGCCAAAACAGTATTTGCGAACGATCTCAGTGCACTTGAAAATACAATTCAGCGATGGCTTCGCATGGTGGAATAGGTCACCACCGAGCAGTACTAGATCCACATCATATTGAACAGCCAGTGACAAAGTCTCTTCAAAAGCAATGAAACTATCCTCGCCTCTGATAGGATGCTCTTCTAAATAACCTAAATGGATATCCGAAGCGATGAGTATTCTAATTGTTTCTTCTTGCGACCAGACGCTCGTATCATTTCCAACCATTTTCCACGACGTAATAATGGTATTGTAATTTTAAGTGTTGCTTTAAAAACTACTCATGTAAAGTTTGGATCGCTTTCAATAAACCGCCATTATTCACAGCGCGTCAACTACTTTGTATAATCGTTTTGATAGCGGCTAGGGAAGGCGAACTGAGATCGATTAATCGAAGAATCGATTTTTAGAACCAAACAAATCGATTTTTTAAATCGATTTCTAGTACGAAATCGATCCAGTGAATCGATATTTCACCCTAGATAATCGAGACTCGGTTTTTCGGTTTTGATAAGAACCTGAATCATAAATTATTTACAATTAGTTGAATTTATTGTTCACTTAATTACTCAAAACTCACTAGATGGCTGTGTACATAGTTTCCTTCGTCACAGGTAAATAGGTAAAAGAAATAAATAAAAAATACGTTTGTGTTACAAACGTATTTTGTAACATTAATAAAGAAATTACAAACTCGAAAAGCAAATCGAAATAAGATCGATTTCTGGAAAATCGATTTTTTAAACCTCGATTCTTTTGTGTATCGATTCATCAGATTTCGATTCGAATCGATTTAAGAATCGATATCTTTCGGAAAGAATCGCCATCACTAATAGCGGCGGCTGGCAGTGTTGCCAGATGTATCACGCTCCAAGTCGCCAAAACTTTTGGCCCAAGTACCCTAATATTAAAAAGGAACAACTTACATAGGAGTGAAAATCGTACATTATCTGTGGTAAAATGACAATTTTATTCACATTTTATACGCAATTATGTTTTTTTACTTAACTTTAGGATTTTTTTGATGTAGGACATCTTTTCTCTCGCTTTCTGTGGGAGTTGCCAGTAAACTATAGTAGTCTTTGTGTGGGAGCGATATCGTGAAAGGGGACGAAAGACAGGCCGTGACAGCTTGAGCATGGAACAAGTAAGTACTAGTTTTTAATAGCATAGAATTAGTAAGTATATAGGTTGTAAATAGAGGGGGTCTAATTTCGACCCGTGGGTGCTCATTAGTAAGTTTAGTAACTAATAATTATTCGAACAAATATTTTGGTATTTAGCTTTTTAAATTTTCTGTCGCTGCCCATATGCTTATTATCTACCTACTATAAGGCACGCTCGCTTTTTTTTTTTTCTATAACGGATTAGCTCGTGGCCCAAGGAGCACTATCCTACTTAAGTATATTGTTTTTAACCCGCGCGGACCGCCAAAGTTTTTAAGTTTCCTCTGTGTGGGCACAGGCTACCCAAAAAGTACCTGTGCGGACACAGGGGGAGCCTGCCGTGCCGCCCGGTGGAGCCCCACCGTAGCGGTCGCGGAGGCCACGCCCCGTACCATGCCGAAACCCGGCAAGCGCGGCTCTCTGGGCCGCGATGCCGGGTCGCCGGAGGACCGTCCGGCGCTGGACCGGGCTACGTCGCTGCCTAACATTGGTGACGCGTCGTCCGGGTCGTCCGGTGCACCGCCGGCCAGGCCTCCGTCAGTGAAAACCAGGAGGCCAGAAGAGAGAAGAGGAGGGGGAACGGGTACCGCGGTAGCTGCCGGCCCACCGACGACACCGGCGCCTGCGCGCGTTGCACCGGCGCCTTCGTCGAGCCGGCAGCACGCGGTGCCTATCCGCCCCGCAGCGTTCCGTCCGGTGCCAATTCAGGTACCGGAACCAACCGCAAACTTACCGGGCCGCGCGCCGCTTGCGCGTGCCCCGGCGACGCCGGCGCACGTACCCGCGCCCGCGCGCTCAGCTGCGCCCACTGCGCGCGCTGAGGCGCCGCGGGCGCGGCACGTCGCCGCACCACCGGCGCGCCCGACCGCGCCTTCCGCGCGCCCCCGCGCGCCCCCCACCGGCACCACCACGCCTCCGCCGCGGTTTGCGTCGCCACCCGCGCCCTCCGGGGCTGCGGATGCCCAGACGCAAAGGAAGAAGACCCAAGCTGTGCCAGCTCCATGCCTCGCCAGCGCCGGCCCCAGCCGCTTGCTGGCGGGACCAGTGATGGCTGAGCAGGAGCGGCCAGCTAGTGCCGGCCCATCTTCTCGGCCGGCACAAGTGATGTCAGGGGTGCCCGCCTCGCCGGCGCCCCCCCGCACCTCCGCGTACGATTCACCCGCGATGCTGTCGGCATGCTCCTCCCGTGTGGGGTCGAGCGTGTCGCTGGCGTCTGTGGGCTCGGCCGCCTCCGGTCGCGGCGACGTGTCCTCGGACACGACCCCGCGATCCGGCCAGCGGCCCTACGTGGGAGGGAATGACGACGTCGCGCCCATGTCGCCGGCGTCTCCAATACCGCCGCTGGGCTTCGACTACGAGTTTACACTCGAGCCCAGACCCCAGCGGCGGAGGAGGAGCTCCGACGAAACCGCGTCGGAAGAGGCGAAGCGGTACTGCCTTGACCCGCCGCGGCCACAGCGCGAAAGCGCGCCGCGGGGTCGGGCGGCGCCGAAGTCGCCAACATTCTCAGACGCGGTGCGCCATTCACCACCGAAGACACCGCAACCAAACAAGTCACCCACAGGGGTAAGTACCTCACCCCCTGTTCCCCTTATGGCATCTACTGCCCCCTCCGTTGCCGCCGCCCCCGGCGCCTCCACGGCGCCGACAGCGAGCGGCAAAAAAAAGGAGAAAAAACTCAGATACCCACCGCTGGTAGTGGAAAAGCTGCCCAACTGGGCCACCCATTTCCGGGCCATCAGCGCCAAGCTGGGCCGGCCTCCTAACGCCCGTCCCTACGGGCGTGGAGTCCGCTTCACGCCCGACACCGAGGACGAGTACAGGTTGGTCCAGCGCTACCTGACTGGCCTGGAGAAGGACAGCGGCGTCTCATGGTTCGCCTATTTGCTGCCAGCGGAAAGAAGCCTGAAGATCGCCATAAGGGGACTACCGGCTGACACGGAACCCCAGGAGATCGAGGAGGAACTCCGGGCGCTGGGATACCAGCCGGAGTATGTGCGCCACATTAAGGGCGCACAGGGAAAACCCGGCTGCGTGTTTCACGCCATTCTTAAGAAGACCCCAGACGTCCGGGCTATCTACGACACCACAGTATTTATGTTTATGCGTGGTGTCAAGATAGAGGCATGGAGGGGGAAAAAAGGGCCCGCCCAGTGCCACCGGTGCCAGCGATTTAGACACAGCTCGCACCAGTGTCACCGCCCGCTCGCCTGCGTGAGATGCGGAGGCGAACACGCGGCGCGCGACTGCCTGCGCCCACGCGAGGAGCCGGCCACCTGCATAAATTGTGGTGGCCCGCACCCCGCGTGTAATATAAAGTGCCCCGTTTTTCAAGCCGAATTAAAAAATAGGCGGGCGGGGACCGTCGCCATTACGGCCACACGCCGGCCATACACGGCCGCAGAACAGCCACAGAATGTGGAGCCCGAGGCCCAAGGCACGACGCTAATGGCGGCGGCCAATGGGCCCTCACAGAGGACAATTCCCCTTGCCACCTCCTCGGGGCGGAGGAAGCACAGACGCGGGGGGAAGGGTAAGGGTAGGAAACCCAAAACCCCCGCGACGACCCAGGAAGAGGTTCCCGAGGCCGACCCTGCCACAGAGCAGGCGCGGGCTGTGACCCAAGGTGGACAAGAAGTGTCCGCAGGCGCCGGCATAGCGCAGCGGCTACCTTCTCAAACCAAAAAGTTCGCCCGTCATCCGCGGGGTGACGCCACCGCTGCGACTAGCGCCACTGTCCCTCAGCGGCAAGTCGCAGAACAAAAATCTAAGCGGCCAATCACAACGCCGCTGACGTACAGTGGCGCCTCTAGCGCCGGAACGCCTGCAACAACTAGCACGAAAAAGGATTTCACAGCTTGCGCGATCAAGCTTTTGATGGACCTGATAAAGGCCATCAGGCAGGGTCAAGACGTGGAGACTATCATCCTTGACGGCCTGGCCGCGTTACTAACATTGTACCATGGCTAGGTCGTTAAGGGTGATACATTGGAATGCCCGCGGCCTCAAGGGAAAGGTCGCCCCCCTCCGCCATCTCCTGAGGGAACAAGACATAGACGTGGCGCTCATAAGCGAGACGCTCCTGGGACCCGAAGATAGGGTTAGGTTCCCAGGTTACCTCGTTTATAGGAAGGATGAAAGGTCGGCCCACAACATCCGCTATCGTGGTCTGGCGGTCATTGTCGAAGAGTCGTCCACCAAGAGCTCCCCTCGTCGACACTCAACACGTTTTACGCGCTGGGTGTACAGCTGCATATAGCCGGCGAGGACATAAACGTGTATGCCGCTTATAAGCCGCCCGTGGCTCATATCGACCTACGGGAGCTGAGGGCGCTTATAGGCGACGGACAGCAGGCGACCATCCTCGCCGGTGACTTCAATAGTAAGCACCCAGCGTGGAACAGTCTAGGTACGAACACTGAGGGGAGACGGCTCTTCGCGGACGCGGAAGCCTTCGGCTATACGGTGTCCAGTCCGGAGATGCCGACACATTACCCGGACTTGTCCCATCATATTCCCGATGTGCTGGACATCGTAGTCCACCGAGGGCTACACTGCCAGATCACACAAGAAGTGATAGACGACGAGTTACAGTCGGACCATCAACCGGTACTCGTCGTCCTATCGGGTGTGCCGACCCGATTGAAGCCCATAGCGCCACGTCATGTCACGGATTGGACAAGGTTTGAGGAAGAGCTGGAGACCACCACGCCCACTCGGCCTATTGTTACCTCCGCGGACGTGGACCAGATGGCCTGTGACGTCACAGCTTGCATACAAAGCGCCTTGCAAGCGGCGACTACGACGCAGCCGCAGGGGAGAGTGCTATTGCCGCCCCTGCCGGCGCATCTACATGCGATGATCGCCGCGAAGAGGCGCCTTCGCAAGCAGTGGCAGCAACTTAGATGCCCTACAATTAAGAGGGAACTAAACCGTCTCGCGGAGAGGGTGAAGGCCGAGTTGCAGGCGCTCACCACCGCGGGCTGGGAGGACCGTATCGACGCCGCTAGAGATAGCTGGCCGTCGATACACAAACTTTGTAGGCAGCTGTCAAATACCCCAGCTCCGGTGCGCCCTTTGCTAAACAGCGACGGGGCGCTTAAGTATGTAGCGGAGGACCGGGCGGAGGTCTTCGCCGAACACCTGGAGCGTCAGTTCCGCCCTAACCCGACCGACGACACCGAACATGTCGCAGCAGTCGAGAGACACCTCAGGGACTATTTCGGCACGCCGATAGCTCCCGATGAGGATCCCATCTTTTTCTCGCCGGGCGCAGTCAGACGCGCCATCCTGAGAACGAAACCGAGGAAGGCCCCCGGTGCTAATAATTTTTATAATATTTTTATTTTTGCCTGTATTAGAGAAAAACCTCCTTTATCATCCTCCCTTTTTCCCACCATTCCTGAAATTAGTTCCAGTCTAGGTATATGCACAGGCTTAGTCAAAATATCAGCACACTGGTATTCTGTAGGAACATACTTCACTTGAAGTTCTTTCTCAGTAACTAATTCTCTAACGTAAAAATGTCTTATGGAAATGTGTTTTGTTCGACGATGTAGTTCCGGGTTTTGTGAAAGCTTAATAGCAGCATCGTTATCAACTTGTAACGTAGGGACTTCTATCAAAGTAGTAATTTCATTGAAAAGTCTCTTCAGCCAAACAATCTCACGAGCCGCTTCACTGGCCGCAACAAGTTCTGCTTCGGTACTTGAGATAGCTACAACAGTCTGTTTACGACTTGCCCAAGAGATTACTCCTCCTGCGTACATGCATAGCATCCCAGAAATAGAGCGTCCTGTATCAAAATCTCCACCATGATCAGAATCACTAAAGCATTCTAAGATTCCAATTTTATATCCTTTTTGGTAATTACTGTATCTAGGGTTCCCTGAATGTAACGAAGTATGCGCTTAACCTTGTTAACATCTTCTAAACAGGGATTTGTAAGTTTTCTGGATACAACACTAATAGCGTATGATATCTCCGGTCTAGTACCAGTCATTAAATAAGCTAGCCCACCAACGGCTTCACAATAAGGGAATTTAATCTCATCCTCCTTAACTGAGCATGGTTGTGCTTCTTTGATGATTGGAGTACTAACACTCACTCATTCCAAAGCGCTCCAGTAGCCTTTTAGCATAATGTTTTTGAGACACTTTGATGGAACCATCGTTGTGGTTGAAGATTTCCAAACCCAGAAAGTAAGAGCCTGGTTTTGTGGTTATCTTCAACTTCCGTTTCAATTCTGACAAAAACTTTTCAGATTCCTTTGGGTTCGTTGACGCTATTAGACCGTCATCAACATAGAGTCCAAGAATTATCTTGTTGTTTAGTCGGTTTCTAATGAACAAACATGGATCTGTGTCACATTGTTTGAATCCTAAAACTTTCAACAAAAATGCAGTTGATACATCAAACTGTTTTAGAGACAATCCCTCATTTGCAGCGATGCTAAGAATAGGTCTAATCGTAGCCATTCTAGCAACAGGACTAAATATGTCACTAAAATCAACACCTTTCTTTTATGTGTAACCTCTAGCTACTAATCTAGCCTTATATTTGTCAAGGCTTCCATCAGCGTTGGTTTTTACTTTGAACACCCACTTACAAGAAATCAGTTTTCTGTCTTTTGGTTTATCCACCAAAATCCAAGTTTTATTATCTTGTAGAGATTTTAGTTCGCTTTCCATTGCTTTTAACCATTCCGCTTTCTGAGGACTTTTTATTGCTTCTTTGTATAATTTGGGTTCATCAAAATCACTAACAATAGCAGACATAATAAATTCTTCAAACCGTTGTGGTGGTCGCAATGTCGATCTATCTCTTAATATCCTTGTCACAGAATTTTCATTTTCTTCAACATCAGAATCAACTTCTGATGATTCAGGCGTAATATATGACTCATTAGAATCTTATTCATGTCTACTAGGTTCATCCGATATTGTAGGCAAATTGGGAATTGTTTCTTCAAAACTCGCAGCATCATTCAATGTTTGAGGCACATCTGAAACAGTTGCGTCTTGTAAAAATAATATCCTCCCTTGCATCTAACATTGGATGATTTTCTCTAGTTTTAGGAAAATTAATCTCCATCTCAACCATTGGATTCTGTGTTTTTGGTTCAGAAACATCTGACTCCAATCCAATAGATCTGATGACTGACTCGTTAAATATTACGTCTCTTGACCGTATCAATGTTGGGTACGATTTATTGTTTATGCTCAGTAACCGATAACCGTCATCACCATCATAACCAATGAGAATACATTTTTGAGCTTTTCTGGACATTTTCGTTCTCTTTTTTTTTGGAACATGAGTATAACATTCAGTGCCAATGATTCTCAAATGTTTAATTGAGGGCTTCTTTGTAAACCATAACTCAAATGGTGATTTTCCTTCTATAAAAGTCGGTCCAGTTCTTTTCAGAACTTAAGCAGCTGTGTTGACAAGCTCAGACCAACAGGAGAATGGAAGTTCTTCGTGAGCGTGCAAAGTTCTGTTCTCTCTCTCACTACACCCGTTTTGTTCCGGCGTATAAGGCATTGTCAAATGGTGTTGGATGCCATGATTATTCAAGATCTTCTTCACAGCTTCATTTTGGAATTCTCCTCCATTATCGCTGAGAATTGTCTTTATAATATGACCAGTAGTCTTTGTCTCGTTTATCATTTCTACAAGTTTATCCTTCACTTCAGACTTGTGCTTGATGAAGTAAACATGACGATACTTACTGAAGTCATCTTTGAATAATACAAAATAACGAAACTTTTTGAATGAATTGGGAAATGGACCACAAACATCTGTGTGAATGATCTCTCCTGGTGCTTTAGCTTGCTCTCTTGTTCCAAATTTATATTTATGTGTTTTACCATATACATACCGAGTACATAATTCAGAATTGAGTTTTACTTTTATACCAAGTTCCTTTTCAATCAATTGTTTGACGTGTCTTTTATTCTGGTGAGCAAATCTTTCATGATACAGTTGTAAAATATTTCTTGTTGACAGTGAATTAATTTCAGGAGATGAATTTATTATAGTCTTAACATTTAAATTATAGAGTCCTCCATTCTTGACTCTTGTGCCAACTAATTTTATTTTACCATCAGCTATCAATAGACAAAATTCTCTTTCAGATGTGAAGACACTTTTCTCAAGTTTATCTTGAGCAGCAAGTACGGAAAATAAGTTTTTCTTTATTGCTGGAACATACCACACAGTCTAATGTTTTGTGTCTGACCTCGAACATCAGCTACCAAATCAACTGTACCTTTACCAATAGCTTGAATTGTTGAACCATTTGCAGTTATTACTGTTTGATTATTGCTGAAATGTTGAAAGCTGGAAAATATGTCGTTTCGACCGGTGACATGGCTCGTAGCACCATTGTCAACAAACCAACTGTCAAGATCTTCTTCAATAATATTTACAACCTCATTTGTATCAACTTCCATTAATGACATGGTCAGATTGGTATTATTAGCTTGACTTGTCAATGGTACAGGTGTTTTAGGAGGTTTCCCGTCCGATATCCACTTGCGACATTTTTTAACTATGTGTCCATATTGTCCGCAATATCCACACTTTTTCTTATTCTTATACTTATTTTGTACAACTAGAGCTTGTGCTTCAGTATTACCTTCTTTGGTCAAAAGTGAACATTCGTAAGCACATACTTGTGCTGTCAGATTGTCATTTCGATCTTTTCTTGACATCAACATCCAACTGGACTTGAAAGAGAAGTAATTCTCGTCGGGTAAAGTTTCCAAGATCTTACAGATTAGTAATATCTCTGGAAGGTCATATTTCGTTACACCTTTTTAAAGTTCCACTTTCAATTCATGCCTTAAATTTTTCAGTTTGGATATATGCATTGAGATATATGTGAGGGATCTTTTTTATAGCCAAAGAAACTGTAGTATAGTGAATAGCTTTTGTCTTCTGATGTTCCATTGAACAAAGTGTGCAATTCATCCCAAACCTGTTTCGCTGTTGACAATCTCATGACCTTTTGTAAAGTGGCATCCGACATGTTAGCCATCAAAATAAGCATCGCCGTACTATCTATCTTATGATATGCTTCTAAAGTCTTTTCATAATTTTCTTTAACGTCTGCAGTTGCTGTAGTAGCTGGTTGTCTAGGTTCTATAAGTTTTCCATTTATAGAATCCAACCCGCCAGGAGTACCCCTTAAAAGCAACAGTACTTTGCAGCGCCATGTTGACCAATTTTCTTTACCTTCTAAATGACCGATATCAATTTTGCAACTCGTAGACGAAGTTGACATCTTGACAGGCCTTCGTTAGAATTTATTTGAAAAATGTATTTTTTTTTTTAAATTACTTATTTACTAAAATCTTACTTGATTTATTAATTAATCGTTTCCAATACCATGCAAACCATGCATGCCACGCTCTGCTACCATGTTGAGAGGCATTTTATGGATGGAAAAGATAACACGTATTTAAAGTTAAACATATTCATATTGACATAACAGGAGTGACAGGCAAAAATAAAAATATTATAAAAAGTAAGGATTAGAGAAAAACCTCCTTTAACAGTTTTCAGTTTCCATGTATATATACATATCGAGGGGTGAAAGGCTATTTGTTTGAAGCGACATTTTACGAACTTTACAGGAGAGCCATTTAAAGATTCAAAATTTGGAAAAAAAATCGTTATGAAAAAACTACTGCTCTTACTTTAATGGGGATCGCAAATCTTTATTGCAAAAAAAACTCTTAACGTTTCGGTATAATTTTCAATAAAAAAACAGTTAAGAATTCCAAGATAAATGTCGCTTAATACAAAATAATCTGTATCGCCTTATTTTTAGAGTAAAGAAAAATGATTCAACTTCCAACATTGTCACTAATCAGCAGCAGGCAAAATGGTCTAAGTGACTTTACAGTACTTATGCAGGAGAAAGCAAAATGATTGAATCGACGTTACTCATTAATAATAGGAATAGGCTATTTTGTTTAACTACCAATTGGGTTTTGTTAACGATACAGGCAAGTTGGCTTAAGCAACGATGAACATTCTTAATGAGTTGTTTGATGTCTCAGGTTTCGAAAGGAGTTTATATATCTTGGTTGTTGATAAAGAACAGAAATATTGTTTGAAGCTCCAAACAGAGTGCAAAACAGTTGCAGCGAAAAGGGTTGAACCGACATGTCTTAATGAATTTGGCTGACGGCAGATTGGTTGAAGCGACATTGCACAGTGTAAGTAGTCGGAAGCAAAATGTATGAAGGGACTTTTCATCTAAAGTTAGCTATATCGAAAAACGATTTATCTGCCATCGAACTGAAATTTTAGGACGAGAATAACGGCTTATGCTCCGATTCTATGTTTTTGTGTACAGCTTAAATGAAATAATAAAAAAATATAGCAAATTTGATGTCGGATCATACATCATGATTGAGAATTATGCACTAAAATTGCATTGTTTTAAGCGCCATAAAAGTGCTCAGAATTGTACGAAACCCGGCTCAGCCGACGCAGAAAAATTCGCTGAATCCGAATATGTATATAACTCAATATCGTCCAAAATGTCGCTTCAAACAAATAGCCTTTCACCCCTCGATATATATGTCGGAAATACGTGAGTCACTCGTTTGACTAATCGTGACGCCAGCGCCACCAAGCGGCGCTCGACAGAGTTTACAACATAACGCTTGACCCGAGATGACCAGAGATAAGTAGAGTCTGTCGGAGGCGGTCAAGAAGTGATCACGTTTAGAAACTGTCGCGCGTTCCGTATAATTGTGTCGTGTACCTACAGTGTGTGAATAGTTAGTGTGATTATTTGATCGTAAATTATAATGTGATTTAAACTGCAAAGGATTTTTCTATTGTGCAATAACCAACACCTCCCATTGTACGCCCACAGTAGTTAAAATATGACTGATGATAA